>BJKM01000122.1:600000-845000 GCA_015082035.1 Chaenogobius annularis | reverse complement strand
TGCTGAGGCACATACGGACCATGTGTTTCTCTGATTGGTAAATTTGCCTGTCAATCACGTGTTTGTCAAGTGTGTGGCTGGCCGGGCAACCACTGGCGAGCACACGCCCGCTTATGTTGAACGATGCCAGTGACATAAGAAACATAAACAAAAAACACGTACCAACAAATCTCACAAGCAGAAAGTTTGGGTAGAAATTACAATGAAAATGCCTGAATAGAGCAAGAAAAAGCATTAAGTGGTCAAATAAATACCTGAAGTGAAAGTAATCATTACAATTAGGAATCAAAAATGGTAAACGTTCAGTGATTGCTGTGAGCGGACAAAGGGACGAAACACTGGTACAGAACAGGAAGAGGTGAGGCAGTGTGTGGGATAACGGCTTCCAGATGTGATTTTTCCTGTGTGTCCTCGCTGAAATCATATCAGGATTGGGCCGGTGTCCAGGCATCATAAATGTGAAATATGCAGCGAGTTTCCTTCAACATAAACAGCTTTAGGAAAACACCTCGAGACCTGCGGGGCTGGAGCAGATTAAGAGGCGACGACTGAAGAAGGCGAAGTGTGACCGCGCTAATTTAAAATGTTACTTGGGTGTACAGTTCACGGCGTTAAGGGAAAAGGACACTGAGGGGGCAAGTTTGATTTTGGAGTGAGAAGGAACAGAGATTAGGATTATATCATGGAAATCTGCCTTGTTTGTTCGTTAGCAGCAGGCAGTTTGCTGGTACAATGTCAACATTGTGTGAATATATATCACCAAGAGTATTTTTTCTATATTTTGCAGAATTATTTAGTGACAGCTCTACAATTGTGTTACAGAAAGGAAACTTGGCGCATTCACTGTTTTGATGATTAAAATGGGCGTGATTCCATGTCAAGTGTGTGCGAGTCGTGGTTTCACAAAGAAATACTGTTGTTAAAATGTATTTGTTGTTTCAAATATAGTGAAATGTATCGCCATCATCGTATCTTGAGCCATGTATTGTTTGTCCGTGTCGAACCGCGCATGAAGTACATGTACAAGTACTATGTTTATCACACTACATCTGAATACTTTTGAGAGAACTTAAGTTAACATGGTTTTACTGTTATAAACTACAAATGCATTGTTGTATTGACGTACTACTTAGCTTTTTGTAGTTCTTTTTGTAGTTCTTCTAGTAGCTCACTTCATTTTAGACCTGTGAACCTTTTTGCAAGTGCCTCTTTGACTCTAAAGACGGTGATACAAAGAGGTTAGCACTCCCACCTCATTACAAAAAAGACAGGTTTTCTATCTGAAGTTTGCGTGTTCCTCCGGTGTACAGATCCAGGAAGTTACGAATTATACTGTGAGAAGAAACACAACCATTTTTACAATCATTGACACCAAACTGCAAAATCTGTAAATCCTATTCATTCATTCATTGTCTATTGCTCAACTTTCTGAAAGACAAGGTAAAGTTAATGTAAAGAACCAGAAGAAGCTTTGCACATAGCGTGACTTTTTGGGGTGTGGAATTGGAACAGTATTATCAGAATCAGAAAAGGTTTCTTGCCATTGTCAATGAACAAAATTCACAAACATAGGAACTTGTTTCGGCATTAAGGTGCAACATAAAACACTGATCAATACTAAAAACGTATATGAAATCAAAAGGGCATGCATTAAGAAAACAGTTAAAATGTACAATCGTACAAGATAGACAGATGTAGTGCAGAAAATAATTGATTAAATTAGTTAAAGTGGCAGGTGCTTAAGAAGTGTTCATGAGTCCAACGGCAGAGGGAAAGAAACTGTTCTTGTGGCGGGAGGTTCTGGTCCGGATGGACCGTAGCCTCCCGCCTGAGGGGAGGGGCTCAAATAGTCCATGTCCAGGGTGAGAAAGGTCAGCTGTGATCCGACCTGCTCGTCCCAGAGCCCTGGAGACGTACAGGTCCTGCAGAGATGGAAGTCTGCAGCCGATCACCTTCTCAGCAGAATGCACGATGCGCTGTAGTCTCTGTTTGTCCCTGGCTGTGGCTCCAGCGTACCACACGGTGATGGAGGAGGTGAGGATGGACTCAATGATGGCCGTGTAAAACTGCAACTGCACCATCATCTGCACTGGCAGCTTGGCTTTCCTCAGCTGCCGCAGGAAGTACATCCTCTGCTGGGCCTTCTTGATGAGGGAGCTGATGGTGGGCTCCCACTTGAGGTCCTTGGTGCCAAGGAAGCCGACGGAGTCCACGGTGGTAATGGGGGATTCTGTCTCGCCGGTGGGATGTTGGACTATTTATTTATTTATTCCGTTTTGTCTACCCTCTGATAAAAGGGAACTCTCAAGCTGCTACATTTGTTATACAGAAAAAGAAAGCTGTAACTCACTTAATTCCAGTCAAATCAACCGTTCTGGGATGGATCAGGGTCAGCTTGTTCTTCAAACCCACAAATAAACAATGATCCCGAAATTCAAACAAATGTAACAGGACTTTTATATGGATTCTGTCTGGACTTTCTATTTTATTAAATTTTTTTACTTTATTACAAACCCCTAATTATTATTATTATTATCATTATATCATCATTATTATTATTATTATTATTATTTTTGTTTGTGTGTGTGTGTGTGTGTGTGTGTGTGTGAAATTAACTTTTAAAGAGGAATTGTCCAAATCCAACAAATGCTCAAACTAGTGTCGACCAGTCCATCCTCCAGACACCAGCTTTACCAGCTTTACTCTGATATATTTACCAAATAAGTTCGAGGTGGGATTTAGAAGCGGATTTTCCTCTGAGCAGAACTAGTTTCTGCTCATAATTAGAGTAAATCAGACATCAGAGGCCTAAACCGCAGAGAGTCAGCTCCAAACAGTGTCCGGCCAAATGTCTGTACTCAAAGGGTTCAAACAGCTTCAGTTTGAACTGGGGCTCATTTTAGTCAGGCGTTTTAGGAAACATAGGCCGTCTTGATTAAGGGTTTAAGACTCATTTTTGCCTTTAAAATGGTCTTCTTTTTTTTCAGATTATGGAATTATATTGATCCGTACAATCAAGATGATCCAAAGAATTGTAAAATCCCTCTCCAAGAGCGTTGCATGTTATGATCTGGAGAAGTCATATTTGTGGATTAAATCACAAATTTACGCATAAAACAATGTAACCCCAACCATCCCTTTAACCCGGGTAAAAGATACAAAACATCTCACATGAAGCAATTTTCAAAAACACGTTTGTCTGCTACTGTTTTTATCCTGGTCGAAAACCAAAAAACATCTTCTATTCAACTGCTTGACATGCAATTTTGTTTATGATAATGTCGTCGAATTTTGAATGCCGAGGTCAGAATGCTTCAGGGCCTTTACACAAATGTGACTTTTGGTGTTTAGTGTAACAATATGCTCATTTTATCATATGCATTTCTGTCTTTTTGTACATACGGCAAATTTCCATCCTGAAGAAGAAAGTTTATAGTTCAAGATCTCGCGGAAAAAAACAAACGCAGGGTCACCCAAGAAAGCGCAGAGTAAATATATGCTTGATGCACATTTAAATAATCCGATTTAATTCCTCTGCGCCTATCGTAAAAGCGTCATGCAGATCAGCATTGAGTGCAGCTGGTGAACTGTTGATACTGTTAGATCTATGATGATGGTGTGGTTCTGTGTTTACTGAGGTTCAGACAGCGGGAGGCCAGGCACGGACTCAGACCTGGACTTTGGGGGGGTCTGTGATGGCACCGCCCCCTCTCAGAACTCAGCAGGGACCACATGGAGCGCGAAGTGGGGTGAATCTACAAACACAAGCCCGCGGCCGCCCGGTGTTCGTATCAATGCGCTGAAATATTAATACACGAGATCACATCAGCGGTGTTCTTCAGATGCAGTATCAGAGATGAACAGGGCGCGGCAGTTTTCCATTCATGTGTTTATGAGCACCTGCCGAGGCGTTGCATCAGAAACACTGAGGAGTTTAACAGAAAACACAGAGCTTTACGGCTTCATTTCACGTGTTCATTCGTGGCATTAAACTCATCTAGCGTGCGCATGTTCGTCAAAATGTTGAGATTGCTTGAAAACACCCTGTCATAGAGGCATTCTTGCTTGTGAGTGGCGCGTCACCTCTCCACAGATCTGACCTGTAACTTGAGGGCGTCTCCTTGCTTGACTCAGATAGATGAGTTAATGCCGCAATGAGGAAGATTTCAGGCAGAGCAACGACATCTGTGCGGAGTCAAGCTGTTGATGGGCCCTCGACAAGAAAAGTTACATGGTGCACTTGTTGACTTAACCTGTCTCGCCCCCAGTGTTCGTGCACACGGTGTATGAATGTGCGTGTGTGTGCGTGCGTGTGTGTGTGTGCGTGTGTGTGTGTGTGTGTGTGTGTGTGCGTGTGTGTGTGTGTGTGTGGTTCCTTGCGTTGCATATAAAAGCACCATAAATGCTCAGCTGCATGACTCTGACCCTGAAGATCGTCCACATTCAGAAGTGTGCTCTGCTCTGCTCTGGATCACTTTTCTCATGAACTATCATCTGGTTTTGCTCCTACTTTTTGTTGATCGATAAAACACAGATTTTATTTGACTGGGCCTATATCTGGACATCTGCTTTTCTCATCATCATCAGATCAGGAATCCAGTAATAAACCCTGTGAGGTGAAGGAGAGAGGGAGTTTCCTGGAGCAGGAAGTGGGGTCTGTTTGGGATAACCATCAGGGTCCAGAGGAACATCCCATCAGTCATTAAGTGAAGGTTGGACACTTTTACTGGGGGCAAAAGTGAAAAGCTACTGTAACTATAAGAAGGCAAGTTCAACTTCTCCTCTTTCGGGGGACACTGGATGTTAAAGAACATACATAATGTATATTTTGCAAACATGTCAGATTGTAGCCATGATCATTGACATCCGTTGTCCTGAATTCACTCACACTGACTCTCATTCTCACACCAGTGCACAGTGTACATGGACTTGAAGATCTGATATCAAGATCTGGTGATGAGCTCTTTTAATGATGCACTTTGTAACTTCTGGAGGAGGGTCCATCACCGTCTTGTCTCCATTATTTGTTATTGCTTTGAGTCCGTTATACGTCTGTCCACGGGGTACACCAACCGCCCAACCGGTGTATTTATACAACAGTTTTCTCAAATTAGGTTGGAGTTGAAATCTTTTGGGTCGACAGAGTGTTTCCAGACTCTTTAGCAGGGAAACACAGGAAAGAGGCATGTGTCATGCACGTAAACCACGTGCCTCAGGGAATTACTCATGATGCACAGGACTACAAAAGATGATTGTGGAAGTAACAAAATATAATACACTTTACAATGTCCAACATCCAACAGCCAGATGTTGCTGCAGAGCATCGTCCCACTTGCCATCTACATGTCAAGGCCCTTCAGGGCCTGGTCAGTACTCGGATGGGAGAGGAGACTGTCATTGTGTCCTTGGGCAAAACACTGGTGTTAGACTAATGGGTCTGATGGCATAGATTGGCAGTCTCATGTCCATCAGTCTGCCCGAGGGCAGCTGTGGCTACAATAACTGCGTTTTTGAGTGTTCAAAGCAGCGATATGTAAATAGAATGCATTAAAAAACGATGTAATATGTAAGCAATATAAGAGTTTGGTGTTTAAACTTGAAGATGCAGGAGCAGCTCTGACGTCCCACATGTAATTGCATGCTTTTAACTTTGATTAGCCTTTATTTCCCTCTTAGAGAAAACTGTCTTCTGCATTTGAACCCTCCTTCAATGCCGCTGGAAGCATCCTGTCAGGAGCAGGGGTCGCTGTCGGGGCTGGCCCCCGTGTTGCCAAGGTTAAATATTTGTGTGTGTGCAACTTTAGCTCTGTTCTGTGTCACTGGAGCTCAAGGTGTGAAATCCCAGTAAGACCCAGTCTAAAGTCTCACTTAACTTTCTTAAGTTTGATTGACGAGAAGCAGCGGCATCCTCTGGTTTGTTATGCAGCGCTCGTCTATCGTCATGTTGTTCTGACCCATTAATATTAACTGGAACAGCTCAACACAAAAGCAAAGGTCACAAACACTGGTTAATAATGCAAGTCGCCTTTGCTTTTATCCTTTCTTTCCTCTGCTGCTTCACCATCGCCTTTTAGAATCAAGCTTTTCTTCTCCAAACACAGGTTAAACCCCACGGAGCACCTTGTGACCTCTGACCTTTTTAGCTCAGCGTGACCCATGACTGGAGCGCTCTGTGTGGCCTACGGGATGGGGGGGGGGGAAGAGGGGGAGATCACGGTGATGTCATCCACACTGAACATGGATTGGTCACAGAGTGGAGCATGACATCACCTCCTCATCATCAACACTGTCCAGATGTGGCGCGCACTGTGGGCCATCAGCTGGACCCGAGGATTATGGGTAATATGTAGCATTAGCCAATCACAACAATCCGCAGCAAAGGGTGACAACGTCTTGAGGCGCTGGGTGATGATGTCAGACAAAAATGTGGCAAATGGTATTAGGAAGTGAGTAAGAGCATGTGGTGACGGCATTGTTTGTCAAATAGTGCCATGTAATGTCTTTTAGAATGCATTTTCGTACTAAATATTCTACTGTTTTGGGTTGGATTCTGTTTCCAGTATTCATCATCATTCTGAAAACTGCACAATACTCCATCTAGGTATAGAACCTGGTATAGAACCTGGTATAGAACCTGGTATAGAACCTGGTATAGAACCTGGTATAGAACCTGGTATAGAACCTGTGAATATGTGGCATTTCTCTTAAGAATAAACTCGAGCTAAATTAGTACCAAACCAAGATGAATCACAGGCAAAAACATACAAATGGACACGGAATACTTACTAAACGCATACGCTCGTACAAAACACAAACGCCCCTAAACCTCCTCAATCTTGCTCACTTTTCCTCTGTCCAAGCCTGAAAGCCCCAACGCACAAAGTTCAGCCTTTTTGTACGGCTCATTTTATAGATTTTATAGATCACAAACTTAACATGGAAAGTCCAGTGCGTAAAATGTCTGTACGTGCACACGCTTTATAAATGAGACCCTGGACAGTATAATCAGCTAAAGTCAATTTGAAATGCAAAATCATTTCAGTCGCTAGCTTGAGTTTGTCAGAGTGTGGTTTTTTTACAGTTAAAATGCTGCGTTGCAATGTAAGCATGACAATAATGCTTAATCGCTGTTAATGATGAGTGAAAACTAATCATGATGCTCACTTGTACTTCATGATTGCCGTGCATAAATCAATGACTGAAAGTATTTCAACGGAGAGATGCGAGAAGAGGAAAGAGAGAGAGAGAGAGAGAGACAGAGGAGGAGGTGGAATAGGGAGTAAAAAAAAGAGAGGAGGAGGTGAGACGTGAATACAGGGATGGAAAATGGATGCGGCGCGGCGTGGGAGAGGGATAATTGTTTGGAGGATTGTTTGAGGGTCCCAGCTCAATTTCAGCCTCGATCTGAACGAAAGAGAGAGAAAAAGTGAGACAGAAAGAGCGAGGCGAGAGAGGAAGAGGTGGGGAGTGTTACAAGTGTCTTTGAGAGGCTTGAAGAGCGTCGCACTTAACATTAGACACTCAGGATAATGCACTAAACATACATCACATTTAGACACACCATAAGGTTGTCAAAAGACAAAAAGTGACAATAATTTATTCTAAAACTAGTATCAAAAGTAGATACTCATTTGAGTAATTATGAATGCTGAATAGTCACATAACATGGACGTTTTAGAATCGATAAGAAGTATTGTCAGATCACCAAGAAACGACTGTTGTTTTATGTTGAAAATGACAGTTTGCATTACTATTACATTAAGAGCTGGACGATTCCGCGGAACAACACGAGACATATTGACTCAACGAGGACAGGACAAAACTAGATGATAGACATATATGAAAATATAAATGTTGATCATTTTATTTCTTATTTTTGAATCCCCTTAAAAGGAGGACGCGTGCGACGTTGCACCATTTGGTCCACCATCTTCTAAAAGAAAACTCTCAAGCTGCTTGATATGCTGTGCATAAAATAAAGTTGTAACCTTCTTATTTCCAGTCAGATCAGTCATTCTGGGAAGCTTCAGGGTCTGTAGGGGTCTGGGTTTGTACTCCAAACCCACAAGTAAAAAATTACCCTAAAACAAAATGAAAAATGAGTGGGACTTTTATATAGATTCCACCTGGACTTTTTTGCTTTATTACAAGTTCCTAAAACTCATTTTTAGTGACTTTACCTTCAGCTTTTAAAGGAGAATTGTCAAAACCCAATAAACGCTCAAACTAGTGTCAATCAGGCCTCACCTCCAGACACCAGCTTCACTCATTCATATATTTAACAAAGAAAGTCTTGGCGAGATTTAAAGTCTGATTTCCTCTGTGCAGAGCTTGTTTCTACTTATAATTAGAGTAAAACAGACATCAGAGTCCAAAACGACAGAGTCTCAGCTTCACAAAGGCTCAAGCCAATAGTTTGTGCTCCAGAAGGTTCAGGAACAGCTTCAGTTTGAAATCGGGCTCATTTTGTTGCCTGGGACTTCACGCTTCCTGCATTGAAATTGAATATTTAAAATACAATGTTTTGGGATCAAATCTGATGTATCTAAATGTGCGACAACCAACCCCGCTCTTGCTCTGTGATGCATCATCTATGGCCATATATGGACAAGCAGCCCCCTCTGGACTTCCTTCTACATTTTAAACCCAAGCTAAGTAAAAAAAACATTCCCCTTTATAATGGCATGGGTTGTCGAGCTTTGAAACATACTTTTTTTGAAAACGTACTTTTTTATTTTTTCATTTTGTCCTCTCACTACTGAATAACACAGGTATATTTTCCCCACTTTACGAATATTCGACTTCAACTTTTTTGTTTTGCATCATTCACGCGCTGCGATACGGTGGGCGCTACAGTAGGCGCCCTGACTTACAGCACAAGTAAGATTGCCCTTCCACAATAACGATATAATACAAAACTGAATGAATAAACACTACAACACAATGAAGTGACACGTGAGTCCTTTGTCACTGGCCGCGCCCTGGCTCTCTCCTCCCACTGATCCGCTCTAAACCGCTGTGTGTTTCATCTGCACTTGTTCACTCCACACTTCCTCCAGCTCACACTCATAACATCAGGCCCTCACCGTATTTAAATGACTCTTAACCTTTTGGTCCGGCGAAAATATACTGTCAATGTCTAACTTCTCCGTGGGGTTTTCGCTCTTTCGGTCTAAAATGAATGCATGCTATGAACGGTGAACAGCAGGAAACATTCAAAATGAACACATAAATAAACAATTGACATAATTTGCAAAACACCAAAAGTAAAAGGCATTTGAACACTGTGAAATAATCAAGCTAAAAAATTCAAATATGAAGTTGCTAAAAAGAGAGAGTAAAGTGTTTTAATTGCATCATGATTTGACTGAATTATGTTTTCATTGGTACATGAATTTTCCACACAAGATTGTAGATTTGCACATTGTGACGCGGTTGAGTCGGATAGATTTGGGTGGTCTCTGGAGTCAGCATGTCCCATTTCAATGTATGAGATAGAAATATGAAAACCTTTCTTCGTGTTGTTATTGGAGATTACCTAGTTGACCATTTTAGCTTTACATTTCTGAATGGAGCACTTGTTGTGTGTGCAGAGGGACGCCCACGGTCTCGTTTGCTCGGAGGTTCAGGCGAGGGGCGAGTCCTGATGGGCGAGTCCTGATGGGCGAGTCCTGATGGGCGAGTCCTGATGGGCGAGTCCTGATGGGCGAGTCCTGATGGGCGAGTCCTGATGGGCTTAATGCTCTGAGTGTGAGGAGGCAACAGAGCACTTAGCTAATGGACGTCTTCAGCTCTGTCTCCAACGCTCCACCACACACACAACACACATCAACATGCACACACGCGTCACGTTTCCGCGCTTTGTGGAGACATTACGATGACTCGTGTTCATTTCCTGGAGACGGAGCCTAACCTTGCTACTTGCCAAACCTTAACGTAAACCAAATGAACCCATAGTTTGACTTTTAACCGTGCCGTTGGTCACATATTGAAGCCAATACCGCACAGGACTTGATTTTTGGTCCCCACAAAGTGACGAATACCCTTCCACGTCTACACTCAGCACAACAACACACAACGACGATCAAAATAGACTCAACTTTGAACCCTTAAAGGTAAGTCATTTTGATTAGATTACAATTATTTCCCATATTGCAGAGTAGAGCACAAAGGGAACAATAAATGTGAGGTGGAAGTTCAGCAATAAAGTTTATTTAAGATCACAGCAAAAGATCGTGGGTTTGATTCCTTGGCGTTTCATTGGAGTTTGTTCTTCCGGTGAAGTGTTCAGAATATAACTTTGAGTAATTGTATTCAGTTACTTTTTCATCTGGTGGTGTTACTTTCCTAAACGCATAAGAATTCATGGTGGTATGTCATCATTTTCCCACTTTAATTAGAGCTAAATAAATGTATGAAAAAAAAACAGTGCAACAAACAATCATTTTGCTAATCAATTAGTCTAGCAATTATTCTTTTGATTAATGTATTAGTTGTTTAGAACACAAAAGTCACATGATCAAAATATTTTAACGAGTGTTTTCATTAAATACACTGAATTTACACATTTTCTGCATCATTTTCATGCAATTAGGGCTCAATTTGAATCCTAAAACTTATTTACACAGCTCATGGAATGTTTTGGAACCTATGTTTATACAAGTTAACGATTATTTGATTACTAAATTAGTTGACGATTATTTCAATAATCGATTAGTTGTGATTAATCGATGAACTTGTTGCAGCCCAAAAACAATAAAGCTTATCATGTTTTTTTACACTATGATATAATGCACTTCACTGCGGAAATATTCTAAATATTCTGAATACACTGGAGCCAATGACAGAAAACGTTACAAAATACATTTAATACAGGAATTGTGTGTTTTGGAACTAAATACTTTTTCAAAAATATTCCCACAAACGCCGTTCCTGTGTCTGCGCGCAAACATGCACCATAACGTCCCCTGTAACTGTGGAACTGTGAATAAGACAAACACAACCAAAAAGTGTATTCAGGTCTGCAAATAAATAACATTAAACATGCTGGAGGTATTTATTTGACGTGTTTCTGTTGATTTTTTTTATTTTTTATTCATGCCTTCCTCATGTCCAAACCTCGACCTCCTCAGCGGTAAGATTAAACTCAGATGGCCGCTCCTTTTCCGTGTTGTACGTGTGTGTGCGCGAGTGTGTGTGAAAGAGAGCCAAGAGACACAAACTAATTGGTGTCAATAAGACATCTGTGGCTTCAGTTTGATTAAGCCTGCAGGCAAGGAACTGGGAAAAACACACTAGCAACACAGCCACACAAAGCGCACATACAAAATCATGAACACACACTAAGAGATTATGTAAATGAGCGTGTCCTGTAGTGCTCAAATTTAGCCTGCAGGCAAGGAACTGGGAAAAACATACAGCCAGCCTCGCACAAACATAACACACACATACCGCATACACACACAGTAACGGGCACAAAAAAGGGCGCAGTGATTTGGCAGGCTCTAAGTGGTGGGACGTCCTGTTTTGGGATGCCCTGTGGTGCGGCTGGAGGCAGGGCTCATCTGTCTCATTACCCTCCGTCTCTGTGGACGCCACTGTTTTGTTTGTTATTGTTTATGAACCAAACACGGGCGCAGCTGAAGGCGGCCGTCACAGGGGCAGACACAGAGGGGGGCAGATTGGTCATGGACAGTTTAGCAGTGGTGGAAAGTAACAAAGCACAAAATTAATGTGCGTAAGTCAAATTGTGAGATATCTGTATTGAACCCAGAGGCGACGGACCTGTGGCCTGTTGCTGGAAGCCGGTTCAGTGTAAGTTTGGGTGATGTTCAGAGTTCAGGTTTAATTTGAGCAAACTCAGATTCTATCACTGAAAAGAGGTTAGGTTTGGTTTGGTTTGGTACATTTGAATCCCATCTGAATCTCATTTGCATACACATTCATCCTATTGAAAGAATGCATCATGATTATGAGTCAATATTACAAAAATAAAAGAAGATGAAAAAGCCAACTATGACTTTTTGTTTTGTTCTGCTGTTGTAATCTCCTGCACCTGTGCCCCTGAGAAACCCCCGCCCTCTAGCCTGGCTCCTATTGGCTGAGCCGTGCCTGTCTCCGCCTACTCTGTGCTGCCGCAGCTGCATCATCGGTGGCTCTGGGTTTCACTCACAAATTTGCATTGGTTTGAATTTGTCAACTCAGACGTTACTCCACAACTCTGAGTAAGTTCAACCGGATTCCAGCAACAGGACACTGATTTCTATGTGTAAACAACAGGAAAAACAGAACTAGTCTCAGTCCACGTGCATCACTCACTTACTAATTTACTTTTTTACATGATCACGTCAGTATCGGGTACAGGCTCTTGAAGTACATTTTGCAGTGGATCATTTTTACTTCTCTACATTTGACAGCAGGAATCCGTACTTTCTTCTCCACTACACTTTGGAACGGGACTAAAACGTAAAAATTTAGACCTGCTGAAATTGATTTTTTTTTGGCACGTACATGGAGACATTTTACATACATTTTTGACTTCCATCTGACAGAAATGTTCCGTTTTAGAAATGAGAACGGAGAAAGAGGCAGATTTTTATTCATGATTTTCTCCTTTTCAAATTATTCTTGATTTATCGCTCACTTTTACTCCATTCTTTTAGAGCATGAACTTTTAATGTAACTAAAATGAATTGGCGCGTCAAAAAGTACATTCAAATATCTCAATAATATCAATATTGCAGTAATTAATAGCTATATCGCAACTATCATACCATCTAAGAATATTGACAAACCTATTTCAGCAAACTACAGTAAATAATCAGATCACAGACTTTTTCCACAGAGAAGAGAAAACTTTAATTAAATATAGTGAGAGTCAAAAAGTTTATCTTACACTTCAAAGTTCAAAATAATAATAAAAAACTGCAACGCCTTTACAGTAGTTCATTTGTTCTCGTTCCACCTGCGCCGTTCGTGCTGCAAATGCGTGAAGAAGACACTGAGGCCAGGACCAAGAGCTGCGGAAAACCTATCTACATCATCAACATTCATAACTTTATACCTGTTCCTCTCAAACCCGCGCTGACGCTTGTGTGTGCACTGTCGCTTTAAGAGTCACGTGCTGTATGAGACAGTGGTCTGAGGATTTACAAAGAAACGTCTGAAGAAGGAATGAGAAACAAAGGTCGAGAAGAGGTTGAAAGAAAAATAGATGAAAAAGAAATAAGTCTAACTTTCAAACAGTAGCGCGTGTACTTGTGGTATTTGTATTGTTAAGCATTCAAACAACTGTAATTGAATATAAATGCAAGATTGAATGGTGTATTGTTTGCACAATACGCCAGGCAAAGCAATACAAGCAGGTAAAAGAAAAGCCACAAAACAGAAGGCAATATGTGCAGATAAATGACGCAGAATCAGAGAGGTATGATATTAAATGAGGTGTGCCTCAAGGCTCGATTCTTGGGCCAATACTATTTGGACTAAACCAGGACTAGAACAAGACCAAACCAAGCCCACATCAGGTCTAAAATGGGCAAAATTCTGGACCAAATAACGACACGTAATAATGAGATTCCTACAAGTTTATCAAACTAACGGACAATTTAATTTATGTTAGTCATGTTTTAGTGCCTCCCCCGTTGTTCACCATTGTTTAGTCATAGTTTAGTCCTGGCATGGTTTTGATTATGGCCTGACTTAGTAGGACTTCTGGTTTAGTCCTCGATTCTTCATGGGTTTTACCTGGTTTAGTTGAATTATGTATTTGAAAGGGACCATGTTAAAACACATTAGTCTTTCACCAGAGAGTTACTTGCCTTCAAAAGTTAGATTCGTCCGAGTGGTACTTAGAAAAGCAAATGGTTTCGGAGTTGATGCATAATGTTTGAAAATCACAGGAATAAAGTTAAAGTCAAGGGAGACAGAGAGGAAAGAAAATGATGGCAGATCGACAGAAAGGAAGAGGTTAAAAATGCAGTTATGGACAGTTCAAGTTCAGGTTGATCAGATGGAGGGAGAATTTGTTCGCTTCTTAGCTCTGCCTCAGTTCAGGCTCCGTCACATGGAAGACAGACAGAGACACTCAAAGACACACATTTTATAAAATCTACAGCTAAAAATCCAACAAAACCATGCTATAACTCCAACTTTGAACAACATGGGACACGATGAGAAAACTCCAGACTTAAATGACAAAGTACATGGCTTTTTGTAGATTTAATTTGAGCAACACTTTAGAAAAGATTGACGGTGAAAGCATTCAGTACTTCATTTTATGGACTTTGACTGAAAATAAAACATATAAAAAGAATGGAAAACAAAGCAAAACATGTTCAAATTATCCCACCATTTTGAAAACAATTGCATCAAGGAAAATGACTACAATTCCTACTGCTTTGTTCAGTTTTATAAAGTGTTACCCAAATTAGTAGTGAGATAATGGCTTCTAACAAACATCTGAGAACATTGACAAAGTGAAGGAGTATTTTTGTTACTACAATTCACAGTTGTTATTTCCCTGACAGATGTGGCTGCTTCACTGATAATCTGCTCAAATCTGCTTGTAGTTTAGGAAAATTATGTCACAAATATCCACAACGTTTTAGGCAATTGATTCAAGTGTGTACATTTTTTGATCTTTTGGCTCCAAATTGAACCTTCACGGCGACAAAGATGTGTGCATGAACTGGTTTTACAGTGTATGGCAGAGGACGTGGCGTAAGACTGTTTTAGGCAAATCAAAAATCAAACTTTGGCAAAATCAAAAGTGTTTTAAGACTTGAATCGCACTCCACACAGAAAGCCACCGCAAACTTCAGCTGCATGAGCTTTAAGACCAGAGACACCAGAAGAATAATGGACCAATGGATTCAGGACGTTTGAAACAGGACAAGCTTTTACTAATTTGGGCAAAATTGGAAGCAAAATATCGAGCAGTATTTTGACTTTTTCACATGGCAAAGGCCCTAATTTCTGAATTGAGACACTCAGAAAAAATTAAGGTTAAACATTATTTTAAAATGTTGTGTTTCGGGGGTGATAATAGCCAGTTAAAAGGTTATTTTAGTGAAAATCTTGTGGTTAAATATCCATTGATCCACTCGTCCTCAATGTCCATGTTTAAGACGCGGAACTGGGCGCTGCAACAATATCAAACTTTCCGTTACAATCATTTGAAAACGTCATATTGTTTGTGAACTTGATGGAAAGACAATAACCTCTTAAAAGGCGCTGTACCTGATTCTTCAAACGTGACGTTGTAAATATTCACTGATGGGTTTAAAAGCCCTTTTTCAGAGCAAGTTTTGCCGTCCCGGGTAAAGCTAGCAAACATTAGCATGCTAACAGCGCACTTCCTGCTTCACGAAAAATAAAACACTCTATACTTAAAAGCAGAGAGCGCGCTGTGGTTTCATTTTCACCCAAATAAATGCTTTTACAATATATTTGTACTGGGGTAAAACATATTTACTTTAATACATGTATTTTAATACATGTACAAGTACCTAGCATGTTAAAGCTGGGGTACCAGCATGTCAGAGTCGCTGGTAACAGTTTAAAAAGACTTCCTCCTTTTACGGTTTGAAAATCAGGTACACCAGCTCCAAGACCGCATTTTAACGACATTATTGCAGCGCAGCTTTTAAGATACGCAGTTTAAATCAAACCAAGTGAAAGAAACAACGTGAACGGCACCTCGCTCACCACAGTCGGAAAGATCACGGCAAACTCAAAAAACAAACGGGTTAAGACAGAGTGTGAGTGGCAGCAGAGTTTAAGACGAGCTCCTCGATCAGAGCAACTGTTCCTCAGGGCTTTCATGGCAGAGGGTCATATCCTGAGACCGTGGCATTTCAGCTCACATAGAACAATCTGGAAACAAACGGGTGAATGTGCAATCTCGACCGACTTAAAGGTGCACTATGTAACTTCTCTGATGGAGGGTTTGTCATGGAAATGTTACTGCTTTGCTGGGACTATTCGACAGCACCACAAAAAACATATCTACAGTTCCGCTGTGAAGACAAGCAGCTGACGAGGCTCGCACGTAAAACATTTTGTGACTTTCCATGTTACATTTGTGATTTTTACAAACTAAAAAGACAACTTGACGTGGAAATGAGCTAAAAAAGGCCCAAAAAGTATGATCTGCACAGGCAAAAGCTCTTCTGAAAGACGAGAAGCTTGAGTGGGTTTGTCGAAGTTTGTGTATGTTTTCACGTAAATCTTTATATATGCAGTAAGATGGCATGTTTTTCTAGGTGTTCTTTAGCTATAAAACCACACTGCGAAGCATTCCATGCAAAGAAATAGACACTGACAAGCAGATGGTCCACCCTCTACCAGAAAAGTTCCATATTGCACCTTTTAGGTTAGGATGCATTCAGGCCTTTTTTCTTTCTTTCGCGGGACCATTTGCAACAATCCAAAAATACAATGTAAAGAATGGCCAAGAAAGGCAGCTCAAATAAATTGATATTTCTATTATTTCAGTACTTCAAATAATATTTGAGTAAGTTGATCTTCATCGATGTAACTGCATAGTACTTTGTTTATGAAATCAAGATGTAGTTTTGAGTATTGCCAAGAGTAAACATTCAAAATTGCAGGCAAATGAACGAGTGAGAAAAGGCCAGTGTTTTGAAGAATAATTAAACTTTTCATCTTCAATCCTAGATGGATTAACACGGCATGGTTACGCGGTGAAATGGTGCGTGTTGACAGGTTTACAAAGTACAGGAAAACCACTATTTGGCAAAACATTAGCAGACACAGTATGTTCTCCTGATTTGGCTCGACTTTGTCTCCAGAATTTGACCCACATTTCAGTTCAAAAACCTTCACCGCCTTCATCCTCATCGCATGTCTTTCTTCACATTTTATCCTTCATAAATTAAAAAAACATCCCTCACGTAGGTTACACTTATGATTATCACACTTTAAAATGTTGCACGAAAAGGTAAATTCACTCGAGACGGGAAGTAGATTCCCTCCAAAATAAATACATTTCCTGTTTACAGTCTTGCGCGTAAGTGATCCTATAAAACGTGTACAAAGTCTAAACAACAGATTTTTCAGTCCGTGTGTTAGTTCTTGTTGTAAATGTTTAAGATAGAAAGGGCCTGAGTTGAGTTTGAGTTCCTTCAAAAACGAGACGCGCTCTAAAATTCTCGAGCCGGAGTCTTCTTGCGCCAAAGTCCGTCTTAAGATGCCAGTTGTCGTCGTCCCCTCTGCGTCTTTACATGGGCGGGACGATCATTCCTGGCATCGCTGAGGAAGGGAAGAGGAAAAACAAAACGTCACAAAACGCTACTAAAAACAGAAGTCTTGTAAATATTTCGTCCCGTCTGTGCAGCTGCGTGACATTTGGAACATCAACGCATGAATAAATCACAAGAGTCAAGTCATGTTTTTGAAGACGCAGTTGTATATGTTGTGTTTAAACCCGAGGGAAGAGTGCGAGAATGCGTGGAAAATACTTAAAAATTAGGATTTCATGAGAAGTTGTTATTTGATTGTTTATAATAAGTATGGAGGAGCTAAATTTGGGAATCGTCTCATTTAGATAGAGGTAACAATTGTCATGTTTTTTTTTCTTTTATTAACATCTTCTGCAAATATTATCACTGAAAACAATGTCGATTTTATCAAAGAGGGATGGAACAATATTGGGATTGCAGTAAATGTATTTGCTTTTTGAAAACATTGCCATACAAAAACTAAACTGCAAGACAAATTAAGTCTCTATTAAACAAACTATTCAGAATACTTGAAGTAGCAGCTGAAGTCTTAGTTCATCTTGATGTTGTTGTGTGTTTATGTTGAAAATATTAGCTAAGCTAATTTAACTCTCAGATATGATTTAATTGTTCTTTGTTGGCTTCTCTCTGGAAAAACCTGAATTTATTTAATGCACTTGTCAGATTACATCAACTCTAAATCAAAATACTGTATGTCCAAACAGTTGTTCCGCAGTTGTTCAGTAGTGTTTTCTGACTATTTGGGTCACTACTTCTAACTTCCACGTGAGTAATATTCTCTTAAAGTAACAGTACAGTTACTTGAATACAGTTTTTCCCTGGACTGGTGTAAAATCCAGAGTTTAACCATGCGAAACGAGTGACTGGTCTTTGTTTATTTCAGCGGTGCTTTGAGGACTGGAGTTCCCACACCCACGCACAGCTCATGATGACTGTTTCATACACTTTCCAAACCATTTCCTGTTTGAATAATGTTGCTGCAGCCTGTCGTTTTCTAACACTAAAAACCTCAAATTGTGACTCCATACTCGTTTGTGAGAAACTGATGATTATTACATCCAAGACTGACGACACTAAAACATTTGGACTAATACTTGTTATGCTAATGCTAACTGCGATTTGCTAACTGTGATTCCCCAACTTGAGTCCGTGCCGAATTTGGCCTTAAAACTGTGTAACATCTGAACTAATACTTGTTATGCTAATGCTGTGATTTGCTTCTGCTAACTGTGATTCCCCAACTTGAGTCAGTGCGGAAATTTGCCTTAAAACTGTAACATCTGGACTAATACTTGTTATGCTAATGCTAACTGTGATTTGCTAAAGTTAACTGTGATTCCCCAACTTGAGTCAGTGCCGAATTTGCGTTAAAACTGTAACATCTGGACTAATACTTGTTATACTAATGCTAACTGTGATTTGCTAAAGCTAACTGTGATTCCCCAACTTGAGTCAGTGCCGAATTTGGGTTAAAACTGTATCATTTGGAGTAATACTTGTTATGCTAATGCTAACTGTGATTTCCCAACTTGAGTCAGAGCCAAATTTGCCTTAAAACTGTGTAACGCATGTAATATTCCTATTTTTATTTTTATTGTATAGTAATTTTAAATTGTTTCCTAATGCATGCCCTTTTTTGATTGAATATATGTTGTTTTAATTATTACTCAGTGTTTTATGTTGCACCTTAAGGCCGAGACAAGTTCCTACGTTTTTGAATTTTGTTCATTGACAATGGCAATAAACTCTTTCTGATTCTGATTCTGATTCTGATTCTGTTTAATGCACCACAAACTGAAATAGTTCATCTGTGAATTTAAAAAAGTTTGTAAATGTCTGAGATATTAGATATTTCTTTGTTTTACATGACGCTAGTCCCTCACGGCAGTTGAGCATTTGTTCATCCATTGCTATGCTAAAGAACGCAGTGCAGTGATATAGAATGTGATTTAACTGTTGCCGGATCTACTTGACGTAAGGCCGTTAGCATCGGAATTCTAACTGACCGTGGTTTCAATGGTCACTTATTTCTCAGCTCA
This sequence comes from Chaenogobius annularis, assembly GCA_015082035.1. Classification (NCBI taxonomy): domain Eukaryota; kingdom Metazoa; phylum Chordata; class Actinopteri; order Gobiiformes; family Gobiidae; genus Chaenogobius; species Chaenogobius annularis. Next base: position 825,697 of record BJKM01000122.1, on the reverse strand, counting down.
GGCATTAAGAGTAGATAAGAACTTCTACAGTTGTAAATGCACTACAAATGTACATATAAGAAGACACAAAAGAAAATAGGAGAAAAAACCAGTACATTTCATAAAATCATGCAGAGTTTGTTAGTGAGTTTGAGAGTGAACATACTTCAGGAGAAGGCCAGTCCTTGTAGAGAGCTGGCTGATGAGTACTTGCTAGAGTCCACAAAGGTTTGATCTGGACAAACAGGCAGAGAGCACAAGAGGGAAAAATGTCAGAAATGAAAAGTAACAAGAAACAAAGAGAGGTTTTAAAAGAAAACTGAAATAACTCATGTAGAGAGCTTTATAGATATTGTACAAAATAAGAGTAAAACATGCAAGAGATGCCAAGACGTTCCTGGATGCTTTTGAACATGTTCATGCAGAAAGTTTCACCTCTAATATCATAGAAAACAAATACAAGGAAAAAAGGCTGCAAATGGAATAATAGCACAGAAATTATACCTAAACTAAACATTTCTCAACTTCAACAACATTGTATTAGTCACACATAACCTGTAATATAAAGTACTTTTTTAGTAGCATTTGTAATATCTTATGAATGCTAATAAGCCAATAACAAGTCTGTGTGTGTGTGTGTGTGTGTGTGTGTTAATACATTTTTTTTTTGTAAGAGCATTAATAAGCTCATTTAACAGTTTTCAATGACGAAGTAATAAATGCTAATAAATGTCTTGTAAGGGCTTAGAAAAACTAGTGCTAATAATGCATTATAAATAGTTTACAAAGAAACCTTATTTTGAAATGTTGCCCATATTTTGCTTGATTTAGATTTGACTCTCGTATTATTATATAACTACATACTTAATAACGTATCACTGTAGGGCCGCTATAGAAAAGATGCAGTACAACATATTGTGTCTTTTCATCTGGTTTTGCTTTTCATGTTTTTTGCTCACTAACGCGGATACGTCGCTGGTCTATAGCGCGTACCTTGAAGCCCGTTGCCATTGGCGCTGGTGCAGGAGGGTGGCGGGGAGGACGAGGGCCGGACGACAGGGGCAAAGGCAGATTTCTGTTTGACGGCGGCGGACACCATATTGGCTGGTGAGAAGGAGAATACGCCGGAGGAGGACGAGCAGTTGGACGGGAGGGAGGTGGAGGAGGCCATCGTGGGACTGGACGGGACGACTGAGGGACAAAGAGTTTAAAGAGTTAAAGGCAGTGGTATAAAATATACAACTACAGATTAACCTACGTTAGCTCTCATATATTGTCATTTTAATTTACTCACATTTCATGGATTTGAACTGGTTTACTTCACTGTTTATACATATTTACGGAAAACCTAAATGATTTATCTAAAGATCCTATATTATGCTATTTTTCCTGTTTCATAGTCTACCCTAAGGGCATAGTTGATAATAATGTGTTGTGCAACATCCATAACATAATGGTTATAAAATTCGCCCCCCTCTCGAAGAGCGATCTGCCTCCCCCGCCCAACCTGTGACATAGTCTCAGCGTGAGCGTGCGTTCCCCGCCCACCCCGTGACGTGGTGAGCAAATAAACAAGCTGTGTCAGTGGCAGCAGCGTTGGAACAAACGAAGTAGCGTTTGAAGCTAACTGTGCCTAAATGGCCGCGGTTCCTCTCAAGCGCGGGGGCAAGGGGGAGGAGGTAGGGGGGCGTGTTACAGGTACAGAGTGCTTCGTGAAACAGGGAAGCGTGCCGCGGCACTCCCCAGGATGACCCATCGTCCTCACCAGGATGACTCATCCTGGTGAGTGGCCCCCGTTTGTCTGCTCATCTGAGGGGAAGGGTAGAGACTGTTCTCTAGCTAAAGACTGCAGGAATCAATCATAAAAAGACTTTGGGCACATATACGAGGTACCAAAAGCACTGTAAGAAGGTGAAAAGCTCTGAAAAGTCGATTTTGCATGATACAGGCCCTTTAAGCAACACGATACAGATGTAGACCGTTTTCCTTTTAATTATAAAATCAAACCAGTGCTTTTAGCTTTCTCATAGAAAAAGTAGTCAAATACTACTTATGTACTTGTAAAAACATAACCTAGAGTCACTTATCTGTGCGAATACAGTGTAATTATGTGGATTGACACTTTGACAACTCTTCAGTCTTCAGTCATTGTTATAATTAAGAGAACATTCTCAAAAAACACAATTAATCTCATTATTGCCGTCCTTGTATGTATGGTAAAATGGTGCAATTAAATCACAAATACAAACAAACAATACTGTCAAAGTAAAGTGTGTTTATGAAGAAATCTCCATGGGGACATCTCTGTACTTCTGTCCGTCTGTGACATACAATTATTCTTATGAGATCAAGTGTAATGTAAAGAAAACAGTGTTGTGACTGTCTGAAAGCTTCATTTATGCTTCGTAAAGTAAGTTAGTTGTAACTTTATTAAAGATGTTCACACTTCTGGCCAAATTTAGTCCTGATTTAGACTCTGTTTGGTCTTAGTTTAGTCCTGAACTACTCAAGGTTAGCTCCAGTTTTAGTCCAGTAAGATTAAAAACTATTTGTACAAAGCGCGTACACTGCTTCTGTTACATTACATTTTCAGATAAGATAAGGAAACTGCGATGTAACAACATAGTATAGAAATGGCAGTTTTAGAATAATAAGGGCAAAAAATATTAATAAACGATGACCAAAAAATGACTAAACAAAATAAACAGCATTTGTCCAAGAAAATAATTTTAAGAAGCAAATGAAAAACCTAGATTTAAACCTAAGAAACAGTAAATATGAATATTAAACAACAATAAGACAGTAGGAGTTGTGTCAGGACTCACTGGCATAAGGCGAGTTGGCGGCCGACCCGTTGAGGAAGGTGGGGGAGCCTCCCAGGTTGGTCATGCCGCTGTTGTTGCTGTATCCGTTCATGGAGGAGCTGACGGAGGTGTAGCTGCCCTGCTGAGGAGTGGAACTGGGGACGTAACCGTGAGGGGACACGCTGCTCGAGCTGCGCACAAAACCTGCGGCCAAATGCAAACAGCACAGAGGTGAGTGGAGGTGAGTGGAGGTGAGAGGTGAGTGGAGGCGAGAGGAGGTGAGTGGAGGTGAGTGGAGGGTGGAGGGTGGAGGTGAGAGGTGAGAGGAGGTGAGTGGAGGTGAGTGGAGGGTGGAGGTGAGAGGAGGTGAGTGAGGTGAGAGGAGGTGCGATGGAGGTGAGTGGAGGTTGGGAGTGGAGGGGAGGAGGTGAGTGGAGGTGAGAGGTTGAGTGGAGGTGAGGGATGAGTGGAGGTGGAGGAGATGAGTGGAGGTGAGAGGTGAGTGGAGGTGAGAGGTGAGTGGAGGTGGAGTGAAGTGGAGGTGAGAGAGGTGAGTGGAGGTGAGAGGTGAAGTGGAGGTGAGAGGTGAGTGGAGGTGGAGAGGAGGTGAGTGGAGGTGAGTGGAGGAGAAGTGGAGTGAGAGGTGAGTGGAGGCGAGAGGAGGGTGAGTGGAGGTGAGTGGAGGTGGAGGTGAGGTGGAGGTGAGAGGAGGTGAGTGGAGGGGTGGGAGGTGAGAGGTGAGGTGAGAGGCGAGAGGAGGTGAGTGGGAGGGTGAGAGGTGAGGTGGAGGTGAGTGGAGGTGAGTGGAGGGGAGAGGAGGTAGTGAGGGAGAGGAGGTGAGTGGAGGTGAGAGGAGGCGAGTGAGGCGAGTGGGGGAGTGGAGGGAGTGGGAGGGAGGAGGTGAGTGAGGAGGTGAGGAGGAGGTGAGTGGGAGGTGGAGTGGAGGGTGAGTGGAGGTGAGTGGAGGTGAGTGGAGAGTGCGGAGGAGGTGAGTGGGGCGAGAGGTGAGTGGAGTGGAGGGAGGTGAGTGGAGGTGAGTGGAGGTTGAGTGGAGAGTGGAGGTGAGAGGTGAGTGGAGGTGAGAGGTGAGTGGAGGTGAGTGGAGGTGAGAGGTGAGTGGAGTTGAGTGGAGGTGGAGTGGAGGTGAGTGGAGGTGAGTGGAGGTGTGAGAGTGAGGAGGTGAGAGGTGAGTGGAGGTGAGTGGAGGTGAGTGGACGAGTGGAGGAGGGCAGGTGAGTGGAGGCGAGTGGAGGCGAGTGGAGGCGAGAAGTGAGGTGAGGTGGAGGCGAGAGGAGTGAGTGGAGGTGAGTGGAAGGTGAGTGGAGGGAGAGGAGGTGAGTGGAGGAGGAGGGTGAGTGGAGGTTGAGTGGAGTGAGTGAGGTGAGAGGTTAGTGGGAGAGTGGAGGTGAGTGGAGGTGAGAGGTGAGTGGAGGTGAGTGGGGTTAGTGGAGAGTGGAGGTTGAGAGGTGAGTAAGAGGTGAAGGTGAGTGGAGAGTGGAGGGTTGAGGTTCAGTGGTGAGTGGAGGCCAGTGGTGAGTGGAGGTGAGGAGTGAGTGGAGGTGAGAGGAGGCCAAGTGGTGAGTGGAGGTGAGTGAGGTGAGTGGAGAGTCAGTGGTGAGTGGGAGGTGAGTGGAGGTGGTGGAAGTCAGTGGTGAGTGGAGGTGAGTGGAGGTGAGAGGAGGCAGTGGTGAGTGGAGGTGAGGGAGGTGAGTGGGAGATGAGTGGAGGTGAGTGGAGGTGAGTGGAGGTGAGGTTTTATTGTTTGTTGTTAAGACAATATACAGCTTAAATCGAATACAAACCATCTGCAGGACTAGTTCATGTTTATTTGAAAGGAACTGATAAAATAACTATAAAATATCCTTTCAAAGTAACTAGGGCTGTAAACTTTTAGTTGCATTAGTCGACCACAATTGTTATAAACCGACAAAGACATATATGGATTTATTAAAGATCTGTATGGGCCACAGCAGAGAGGAGAAGGCATAGAGTGAGTAAGCTAGAGATTAGAGAGTAAATCATGAGCTTATTCTTCCTTTTTCCAAATAAATGTGTTGTTTACGAGTACTTTTCTGTATAAATAGTTGTTTTCCCTTGAGTTTGTGGGAGTAGCTGTGGTTCTCCTCGAGGTATCTACTTTCTCCCAGAGGGTTTAGTAGTTTTCCCTTGCCGAGAAGGAGGGTCTAAGGACAGGGGATGCTGGGACGTTTTCTAATTTCCTATGAACATTGTTTAATCTGTTTTTCACTGTCGCCCATCGAGGCAACTGTCTTTGTTTTTTGGTGTTACAAAAATAAATTGAATTGAACCGTTTTTAGAGCTTTTGCCAGCACCATGCCACGCCCTCTTTGTAGTCGACTAATTGATGCACGTCTTTAGCCGATGACAGCCAAAAAAGTAACCCAATATCAGTATCACAGTGGTAATGGCCAAGGATAATTAGCAACTCTAAATGTGCTTTAAGCTGTTTCAAATGGATTTGGGAAAAATGAACAGTGAAATACAGCAATATGTTCAGATGGTTTACATTCAGATCTCACTGAAACACGTTGCTCAAGAAAGGGACTGAACATTGACTGAAGAGAAGATTGTCCAAGCTTCTTTGACCAGACACATTCTGGACTATAAATTACAACAGTACAAATATTATATGTGTAACTAAACGTACAATAGCCTACATGATCAAGACAGAAAAAGACAAAAAGGAAAAAGAACAAAAAACCTTGATAATTACTAGACACATAATACATAATACTAAATAAATAATGCAGTCATATGATGAAACGTGTAAAAAGTGACATTATGAAATCTCATTTGTACAGAAATGAGTTGAATTCAGTGAATCGAAAGACCATTGAGACTAAAATGTTTATAAAAAATAAACAGCATTACAGTTATGAATAAACAGTGTAACCAGTCGTACCTTGATTGGCCTGCGTTGGCTCGGCGACGTTGACCGACAGTTGCCCCGTGAAGGAGTTGACTCCCATCATGCTTGAGTGGGTGGAGCCTGAGAGCTGGGTGTGGCCTCGCGGGACGCTGTACAGGGCCTCTGCGATGTCCGCCGCGCGCTTCAGAATGATCTCCTACAACAGGCACGAGGTGAGGTCACAATAAAACATGTGCTGCATTACTTTTAAAACGGCACTTCCTAAAGCCGTAAATCCATACAGTTCATTTTGTGTGAGTCATGAGAAGAACGTCTCATTTGTCACGGCGCTGTTCATTTTACTGTTGTTTTAGGCAACGTTCCAATGAAGAGAATATTTAGCATTTAGCCGTTGAGTAAGGCTTCTCCATAGTGGCACCATAGTTCAAAAGTTGGACAGTGTTTTGACACAGCAGGAGGTATTTTTGTCACTTTTGTAATTGCCAGGACGGTAAGAAAGGACAGCTTCACATTTAAATAAGATTTTTTTTATCAGATTTTGTTTTGTATTTAAAGGAAACTATTCAACTAATGGTCCCAAGTCTAAGCAAAATGTCAAAGAAACCGTTGCAATTGTCCTCGGCGTGTCCTGCCAAAGGCTCATTTGCATAAAAGCCCAGGAAAAGTACAATGTGACATATTCAAACGTTTTTCATGCATTGGTCACTTTCTGTTGCTGGGGCTATACAGGAACTGAGGAATTTCATGGATTGTAATTTAAATGTCTTGAAATGTCTACAAGTTTAACAAATCATATAATTAATAATACACATTTAAAAAAAATAAAAAAATGAATAAAAACCTCAATGTGTGGAATCAGCTGTGGAAGAGTTACATATTTTTGTCAAACGAGAACCAAAATGTGTTTCAGACCGTTTTGTATTTTTGTTGTGTGGTGTTATTTATTATCATTATTATTATTATTATTATTATTATTATTATTATTATTATTATTATTATTATTATAATAATTATTATTTATATTAACATTATTATTATATATCATTATTATTTATTATCATCATCATTATTATTATCATTAACATTATTATTATTAACATTATTATTATTAACATTATTATTATTATTATTATTACTATTATTATTATTATCATCATTATTATTATTATTATTATATTGTATTTATTTAGCGCTTTTCCACCTTTAAGTCAGTCAAAGCAATTTTTTCTTCTTTCTTGGTTCTTTTTGTTTGTTTTTGTTTACTTATATTACATGCATGAAATGAACAATGATGCAAAAATAAAAAGAGAGAAACATGTCAAATTCTGTTCTAATCTGCGCTGAATCCACTCTGGGCTGTGTTTAGTCTCTGCATGTACATTGAAACGGTTCTTTTGTAACTAAAATAGGTTACACACATGACACTTTTGCATATGTCGTACCTGGTTGTTGTGGGGCAGACCGTAGAGCGCTTCCACCAGATCCGCCGCTCTTTTGAGAATCACCTCCTGGAAGACAAAAAAGTTCAGCCGTGTTACATTTTCAGGCGTACTCTTTGCCACGGGATTCAGAAACCTCCGTCACGACCAAACGAAGGCGCGCTAAAAGACACAAAAGTGCAACTGCGAGCCCCCGCGACGCACAAACAAATTGCTTTTCACGCCGCTTAAAGAGTCGCTGTCGCCTGTCAGCTCCGGGGCTTTTACGACGTGCCTGAGTGCGAGCTTAAATGACACACGTGACGAGAGCAAAGCGAGAGAAGATACTGGACAAATGTATTCAGAGTAATAAACGTGAACATGCTGAGGAGCTCGGGGCTCATCCTGATGCACAGACACTTATTTTTTGGTATTGATTCTTCCGTAGCTTTTCTGGCGGGAAGCGTCTGACATTTGCTTGTATTGACGTGTCGTAGCTTTGCCTGGAATGTTCCACGGTATCATATTAAACATTTATCTGCAGAGAGTTACAAGTTACGGGTCAGGTCTGTGGAGAGGGGACCGCGCTCACACTAACAATTCATGTCTTCCCAAGGTATTTTCAGCAATAAAAATGGAAAAAAAATGCCAAAATAAGCTATTCTTAATGCAATACTGTGAAACATTCCAGTAAAGCAATACCATAGAAGACGAGCAGGCGGCTGACACTCACCAGAAAAACGACATATTGTACATTAAATTGATCATAATTGCAGTGTCTATGTTAACACAAAACATTAGTAAGACTTCATAATAAACAACACTATTTACAGCTTTAATAAAGAATGAAGAAAGACTTCAAGCAAATAGTTTAAGAAGGAGTCAGGCTTAGTAACTTAATTAAGGGGTTGGGAGTCAGTTTAGTTAAGCCTGAATCATTCTTAAACATTATGCTTTATTAATGCCATTAAAGGTGTCATTATTGTAAAGTGTTGCTAAGTTGAAAGACTTTTATATCTATTTGCTATTTAGACCCTCTGTTTAGTTTCAGTGTCAGAGTGGATTGATGTAAATGTGTCAAATACATTTAATCTCTGTGTAATATTTATAGCTGTACACTTGACATGCAGCTGTCAGTCATCTCATTTTTTTGCACTGCCCCAATTTTTTGCCTTGACAAAGGTTTTAGATGCACCAGATTGAAACTCAGGGCCGACACAAAGTTGTATTACCTCTTGTATCTTCTCAATGTAAGTAACAATATAAAATGTGCTCTATAATAAAACAAGAATTAAAAAAAAAGAATATACTTGAATACAACTACGAATCCATGTCAAACAAAGTCAAAACAACACTAAAACTAAAGTAAAATACTAGAATATTTCAACAGTTAAAGGCAGCGCCACATGGAGTATTTCCATAGACTGGTGGGACTGGAGAGTGTAGTGGTCTTATACGTCTGTAAAATGTCATATCTGATTATGCAGCGCACTGATTGTTCCCATTATTTAATATAATTGTTGAACGTTCCCAGTGACTTTGCTGTTAAATCAATGGCTTTAGCGTTGTGTTAATGGCTAAGTGCAGAAGTCTGTGGACAGTGGGATGATTTACTCTTTAACTCTTCCATTTCCAAGTCCATTTTCACCTCTGCTCCACTCCCAGACCCCCTCGCCCTCCTCTCTCCTCTTCTTTCCATCTCTCCTCTTGATCTTTTCCCTCCTCTCTCTCATTCTCTTTCTCTCCCGTTCCCCTCTATACTCCCTCACTCCCTCTTCTCTACATTTCTTTCTTCCCTTACTCATCTTCTCTCCTCTCCCCCCTCTTCTCTTCATCTCTTCCCTTTTTCTCCTCGTCTCTCCCCCTTCTCTCCATATTTTACCTCTTTCTCTCCTTCTTTCTTCTCTTTCTCCTCCCTCTCTCCATCTCATTCTCTTCTTTTTCTCCCCTCTATACTCCCTCACTCCCTCTTCTCTACATTTCTTTCTTCCCTTACTCGTCTTCTCTCCTCTCCCCCCTCTTCTCTCCATCTCTTTCCTCTCCCTCCAGCTCTTCTTCTCCTCCCCTCCTCCAATCCCACCTCTTTTCTCTCCCTCTTCCTGCTTTCTTTCATCCATCCCTCCCTTTCTCACTCTACTCTCGCTCTCTTTACACATCTTTTATATTTCTTCTTTTTTCTTGGCCTCCACAACACTTCCTCTCCTCTCTCCCCCCTCCCTCCTTTCCCTCCTCTCCCCTTCTCCTCCTTTCCTCTCTCCCTCTCGCTACTCTCTCTCCCTTTCCCTCTTTTGTCTACCTTTCTCCACCCCCAACACTCCTCCTCTCTTTCTCTCCCTTACTCTTTCTCCTCCTTCCCACTCTCTCTCTCTCTCTCTCTCTCTCTCTCTCTCCTCTCTTCTCGCTCTGAGCACTCTGCGCCCCGAGGTCTTGAGTGTCTTGTTTAACGGTTAATGTGTTGTCGTTGCCCCAGTGTAGGTCCACTCGCGACACAGAGAAAATACAGGGCTCTTTGCAGTAATAACCTGCTCTGTAGGACTCTCGCTCCTGTAGCTCTAGCCTTGTGTTGTGTTGTGTCAGTGTGTGTTGGCGAAACATATTGTCGCTCCAGTAGAGAGAATATGAGGGTCACCCAGGCAGCAGTCAGCGGTTTTAGTGGCTCGGTCCATGCGGCTAAATTCAGTCGTTTACCCCAGCGCTTTGCAAACGCCGGGAGATTAACAGTGATGGTGCACGCCGACACATCTGGAGTTTAGAAGTGATTGATTTCAACTCTGGAGTTAAAAGTCTCTGAACTGTCATGTTCGAGCTGGGTTGGTCTGATTCGTGGCTTCCCATTAAAAAGAGAGGATATTTAGTATTTTTTCATGATTCTAAAACAATAACAGGCTTTCTAGTAAAGACACCAATAAAGATAGTTATTGAAATGCGGTTTGGAAGAGATAGGTTTTCAGTGAGTTTGATTTGAGATTTAACATCAGGTTTGCTGTCACAAGTCCGGCTTAAGTATGATTTATGGAGTGTCACCAGCTGAGATATAGGTTAACCTAAATCAAGTCTCATTTTAGTCCACTTTGAACCTGAATTGATCATTTCACACTTGTTCACGTAAAACATTCAACATACGCACGGACACATCACATCACCGCCTGCCAACCTCAGCGTTAACCCCCCGTTCTTTGCTAGTAGATGGACCCACACACACACCACACACACACACACACACACACACACACACACACGCACGCTGGGTTGAAACATGACCCCAGTGTTTCCGATAAAAGGCCGAGCTGATAAACGGGAAGAAAGATGATCCAACGTAACATCATCAGCATCTGCCTGCACACGACATCACTCGCACCCTGCAAATCAATGCTCTCTTTACCTAAATATACTAAATACTCAGCACAGCATAGGAACCCTCGCGTTGCACTGTTAATCCGGCCACGTGTCGATATGTTGAGTTCAAGACTCTGATGCGGGGCAGGGGGGCTTAAACAACAGAGATTCACGGTTTTTGAAAGAAATATCCAAATTGAAAATCCATCATTATTATTATTAGTGGTGGAAAGTACAAAAGTAAAAAAGTACAAGTAAAAATGGTAGGTATCAGTACTTTACTTCAGTATATTTCACAGTGGATACTTTTTACTTTTACTACATTTGAGAGCAGGTTTCTATGCTTTCTGATCCACTTTTTTAACTGGACTGAAAAGTAAAAGTATTTTTTCTTATGCTTTTAGACCTGCTTAAATGGCTGTGGAACAATATTGTTTTTAGCACATTTATTTCCATTTTTTTGTTTTAGTTCAAGTCCCAGCTTTGAGCAAAACATTTTTATAAAACAAATAATCAGGCGATTTAAATTAAATGTATAAAATTAAATGGAAAATTGCCTCTGTTGACCAAAAATCTGAACAATTCTTTAACAAGATCAGACTTTGACGCTTTAACAGCTCTCAAAATGTGTGTGAATTACTTTTAATTTTTACTCTTAACAGTACATTTTGAAAAGGTGTACGTCAAAGCCTTGACACAAGTAGATCTTTTAATGTGATACTTCTCTGCTCATGTATGTGTACTTTGAGCTGACAGATAAGATGCAATGAACTTTGTGCCAGCTTTTGTTTCATGTGAATAAGCCCCATAATTAGAGATATTAACCACAAACCTGGACGAAACATCTGCATTTTCACCATTAGAAGTAAAATTCTACCATATAAATCTGAACTGCCCTCCAGCTCAGTTTTTAACCTATTAGAGGCCATTGTTTCCAAATTAAAAGTGTCACGAATACAAAAGAAAGCACCGGGCTGCAAACGGATGATACAAACTGGATCAAGAACGGTTTTGTCAGCGTCAAACCCGCCAATTAGTATTAAATATGTGTTTGAAAGATGGCTATTGTGCTGAATTGTGTGAAAATAATTAGGATTAATCACATCACAATTACTTCGGCGTTGCGTAATGAGCGTCTAATGAAACAAAGGACAGAGAATCAAAGGTTTAATGAGGAGTTGTTGGCTCTGAAAGCTCTGGTCCTGAAAAAAAAATTGTCAAAATGAAGCAGTTTTGTGCGTAGCCAGAGCAAAACTAACCACATGCAACAGTTGGGGAAAAAGTCTTGCTAAATCAAAGTATGAGCTGGTCAAATGGGAAATGGAAGTGTCATCGCTTCAGTTTGAGGGCAATCGGATGAACCTTCTGCACCACCGTTAGCTTGTTATTCAGTTTTAAAAGTTTGAACCGCTTATAAATGACACCATGAAGACTTTCTGAGGAAAACAAGCAAAAGCCAAGTCAAACGTGCGATTTAAAAGATGTGTCACGAGTTTCTGAAACAATCTTCTTTTACCCGAATCAAAGTTTAGCACATATAGTTTTAGCATTTAGGAAAAAACAAAAAAAGAGCCCTCAGTTTTGACCTGACATCAATGCAAATCTACTTTCAAATGGTGTCAGATATTTACGGTTGATGTGCAGCTGTCAGTCACTCATTCTTATACTGCGTCTCTTTTCGTTTGAGCACAAACCTCAAAATAAAATAGGGTGGATATTTTTACTCTCAAAAGGACATTTTGACCCTTTACCGTCTGGATTTGCAGATGGACAGCTGACAGCGGCGCAGATAACAGTAGATGTCCTGGTGCTTTTACACTGCCAGTTATGGCTATTCCTAATGCGATAAGCACACATTAAAGACACACATGTTGCAGGCATTAGCGTTAGCGCGAGGAAACGCCGAGCTCAGGATCTCTGGGTCAGAACGCTCTTGTGCAGACATGACAGACTATGACAGATTCCAACCTAATGCCGCTACATTAGCCGCCTGATCCGCCTCTAATGTCCCATTAGAGATGCCGTACATGCAGGGTCACACCTCAGCACCGCCGTGATGTCATAGCCGGCCAGATTGATAACGCCAACGTCTCGGATGCTCGCACACAAAAGGATTTGAGGCTTAAAGATAATGGGGTTTCAAATGTCCAGGTGAAGTGTCTGGGACAACCGTCCACATTTACTCTGTAGTAGTAAGACTGTGAGCACTATTTGAACCTGACACCGCTGGGAAACCATTAAATAGATCACGCTATGTTTGAAAAGTATCTTAAATATCACAAAAACTAAATATAAACTAAAATCAATCACAAGTGGAACGATCAGACCAAATTAAACAAGGAGTAAATCATGACAAGTTAAGACTGAACTAACCAAAATTAGCTTATTGAACAACTCTTAAAATAGCATTCAAAACTGGGAGACACATATTTTTCATCCTGGATCTTTTAAATAATAGGGAGATAATGCCAAGCTGTTAAACATTACAAAACACTTCATATATGTCCACTATACTCACAATTCTGAGACTTGTTGGGCCATTAAAAGGTATTCAGTATAAAATTTGTCACAATGTTGTTCGTTGTGTGAGCCAAAAAATTTAAAAAGACCTCAAAAAGTGGCAGACCCTCAAGCAAAACCATGGTTCACCCTTGTAAAACTCACCCTTGTAAAACACAACATTGGTCAAAATACTGTATATGTCGTTATGTTTTGGCTTGAGTTGAGATTTGACAGTGGACACCGTGTTCTGACAGCTGGACTCGAGTCTGTTCGTCATTCTGATTCAGATTCAGAGTGTCGCCGTGCATGACTTCACCTAAACGTGATCAGGTCCTGAGTCACAACAGGAAATGAACACGATGACACACTCGGAGCGGCAGCTTTCCAACAAAAACTCCTCAGACTTTAGATGAACCGATGACCTTTACCGGGGTAAGTCACCACAACGTGTAGCGCAGTGAGTCAGCAGTGATGGAAAAGGAGTCTAACACGACTGTAAAAATACTACTTTTTCCTTCAAAAATTCCTCGACAAGCGTTTGAGCAAATCTTTACTGTCATTAGTCAAAGAATTAAGATACAAAAGTGCTAAGAAATAACTTTTTCTTCATGTTGTCAGCACTGAAATGTAGCACAGGATCAAGGTCTGTGTAGTTCCTTATGTGGTTTTTAGCTGTTGCTGCAATAAAACTATGTATTTAAACAAAAGAGCTTAAAATGGATTTATTGTGACAGCTCACGACATTATTGTGACACTTTGACACAACATCACAATATTTTGGTCATTGTTACATCTGTATTTATAGTGCAACTTAGAACGGTGTGGTTAATATCCAGGTGTTGTCACAGCATGTAAGAGAAATAAGAATAGTTTTACCACGCGTACAGGGATTCTACTACTTTGCACATTTGCGAAACGCCTCGGAATAGTTTTTCCTGCTCTTCACAGTAATATTAAGGTGCAGGACGGCCCGCTGGAAACGTCCCGTCGCTCATCTTCACACTTTGCTTTGTAGTTTCACATGATTGTAACGTGTCGACTCACGGCTACTCCGTCGGTTCGGCGCGCGCGCACATATGGATGCGTCTGAAGACCAGCGCGGGGACACTTGAGGTCTGTGTGTGTGTGGGTCCAAATCCCCTCAATGTTCAATGAGCAATTATGGACTCCTCTGCTGCCCGCTGTAATCCTCTCATCCACTCCACTGATCGCTCCGTCTGTCAAAGCTTCCTCTGTCGCTCTATTCCACTTCCAAGACCATCGAACCTAAACCAGCGCCGCAATAAAGCTCCAGTTCATCTCTGAAATGTCACTATTTGTCCTATTTGTACAATACGGTTCACTCTGGGGCCAGGGCACCCCTATAAACGTGATCGCGGTCCTGAACGGGACTTAAAGGTGAGCTGTGGGAGTCTGTCGAGATGTTATTGTTTTGCCAGGAATGTTCCACTTCCGCATTTCATTATTTACACGCGTTTCATTCTTACAGTGATTCACCGCAAATCGGACCCGTAACTTCGCCGGGGAGTGTCACGCGCTTGTGTCCGTGAAGATGAATGCGTTTACCGCCGTGCCGTGAACCGTTCCAGGCAATACAAACAAATACTATGGGGAAAAGCAGGTTGCGTACTCTCCAAAAGTTACAACGCTAAATTCGCAGTAATGTTTTTTCAAGGCAAACAGCTTGTGTCCAGTGCGTATGCTGCGTTCACGTGGTCCTCGGGAAAGTGTTTTTCCGAGTTGAAAAATGCACACGAACTCTCGCACAAGTCGGGGAAAAGAACTCGGGTCAAAAGCCGCTGAGCGACTTCCGCACTTCACTTGACTTGACAGATGATTTGTCAATTTATCTTGAACATTTGACCTCTTTGTCTAAGCGTTACAACATTTAGGGGTTTCGCAGTGAGCTGCCCATTTCGTAAGAGAGGCAGATTTGCAAAAGAAAAGACCCGACACTACTGTTTAATGAAATGCCAATGTCACATAAGCTAGTTAAACTGGTAGGCGGTTTTCCACAACAAATAACAGCTGACGTTTATCTTTTGAGAAGGTTATCGACAGCCAATCTTACTGGTCAGCTCTATAAAACGCTGTGATTTTATTATTGCGACATTAAACTCATGACTTTAGATGGTTAAAAGCACATGAATCCAATAAGTAATAAGACAAAAATCCAATATTCATTCATTACAGATCACATTTGTGTCTGCAATTAAGATGTTGTTTTGAAATGTCCAAGTCTGACGCAATACTTTAAAAATGTGTACACAAAATAAGCGTTTCAATCCGTGATAAGGCTCGATTATCATCTAAAAACATACCTATTTCCTGGTTTGTGCTGCAGACACTCAAGTATCGAGGTAAAACAGTGCACATATTTCACTGCTCGACTCTGATTACAGAACTCACACGCTGAAGTTGTATCCAAATAAACCGGCTGTAAACACACACACACACGCACGCACACACGGCAGCGGTAATAAAGTCTGCGATCGACCGCTGGACTCACAATGATAAATGACCCTCGGCTCCACACCACAAACAGAGGAGGGACGAGAACGGACAGAACCGGGCAAAACACAACAGACTCCAGTGAGGCACGAGGAGGAGAAACTGAGAATAACACGTATCACAATATAATCATCCCAAAAAAGTGACGAAATGACGGTTCTGAGAGAGCCAGTCTGAACAGAACCGACAACAACTGGACTTTTGTAAAGACTTCATCAATTTAGTCGGTAACAAAGGTTTATATGGTATGACTGGGCTTTGAGGAACACATTTCTGTCAGTCACATGTTGTCTTTTCCAATGTTGGAATGACAAATTAAAAAACCTTAAACCTTGAGCCTTACACCTTGCAGTATATGTTGGAGAAAACAAAAAACAAGACAAATGGAGAGGTTGGCAATGCTACACTACACTACAATGCTAATGCTAAGCTAAAATAAATGATTCTATTACATTTAAAATAGCACCACATGTTGGCTTATTTTGTGTATAAAAACAATCGACTTTAATTGTATTTTTTTTCAATGACTATTATTTAATGTCCTATTGAAGTTTGAAGTTAGCATTAGCATTGGCACAGACACCTGCCACAGTAAACACAGATGTTTCCTCCGGTGAAGTGTTACATCTTAAGTTAGATTCTAACACGCTGTCTGTGATTATCCACCCGTTACTTCTTTCTCTGTTGTGTAATCGACTGGAAGTAGCGGCGCAAAGCTGTGCACGGAGCCAACAGAGGTTATGCACAGACAGTCTTAGACGAAAAATGCTCCTCAACATTACGACGGCAGGATTATAGGCAGCATAACGGATTAAATGTGCTTCTTTGATTTTTCAGCCTAATTTTGAGCTTTTGTTTTGCTCAAATTAACTTTACGGGAAAAAATGTGAAGGGAAAGTAGTTTCTCCGTTGTTGCGGTGACTGTGCAGAGCTTAGCGAGCATGATTGCTAACAGCAGTTGGAAATTCAGGACACCTGAACAATTCATTTCCTCAACACACAAAGTTAAAAACATGTTATTTAAGGAGAAAATGAGTTTGAGTTAAATAACATGTTTTTCAGTCCGTTTGTTGAGGAATTTAGTTGTTATGCGGAAGCTGAAGTGCCCTAAATTTCCAACTGTTGCTGTGCTTGTCGAGAGCTTATTAGCTTGTTTGCTAACAACAGTTGGACATTTAGGACACTTCAACCACTTAATTTCCTCAACATACAGACTCAAAAACATGTTGTTTAAGGACATAAATGTACTCAGTTCAACTTAAGTCTGTCTCAGTGATAGTGACAGTGCAGATAGATAAACAGGACGGACTATCATCAGGAGGTTCTGCCCAGTGAGCAGGTCTTACGCAGCTCAGAGTAGGATCAATATCAGACTAGATCCACAGACTGAGAATGACATTTGGATGAAAGTGATGAAAGTCGAAGAACATGTCCAGATGACTACAACTGAATCTTTTTCTACACTGGAACACTCCTGGACGAATGAGGGATTACACCGTATTTCGAAAACGGTTTGATTCAATTTCCTCCATTCGATGTCAGGTGCAGACTAAACATTCAGCAGAGTTGTAGACTTTCACATTTGCTATTAGATTCTTGCAGCTCTTTCACATTTTAGATGCGTTTTGAGCTCTTACAGGAGAAAATGTCCCTTAATCACTATTGACTCTCGTGCATTTTTTGCCACTCACTGCTAAATGTTAGAATGCCGTGACGTCACCTGCAGACACTCCTCTGTTTCTAACATGTGGCCACTCGATCAAGACGAACAGAACTGAGACTTAGAGGTGTGCTACACGCCGCTCACAGTGAGAATGCCTGTGATTCACGGTGTTGTGCTAGAGCGTTAACGTTCCAGGCAAAGCAGTAACATTTCCATGGAGACGCGCAGAACCAGAAATGTGAAAACAGTGCACCTTTAAGGCATACAGTACATTCACGATGGTAATTCTTGTACTTTTTTGCCCTGACGAGACCTTTAACAACTAATTTATCCAAAGACAATAAACTTTAAGGTGAAAAAAAAAGTACGTGAAATCCATAATGTTATTGATTCCTTAATTAAATGCAAGAATTCCTTTATAGATTAATGCATATTTTATCAACACAAAATGCAAATATGGAGGCAGTGATTTTATACTGGAAAACACTGTAGATCAATATGTTCTTATCTTGCCTGACGCCTTCTCATTAGTCACCGTAATAATATTATTCACTTCTTCCCGTGTGTATTATTTCATCCAACATTTCCCAATGCCTTATATTGAAATCATGACATAATGCAGCTTAAAATAAACGCGGGCAGTTAAAAGATATGATACCAATTCAATTTTTATGAGCTACGGTCATTAATGCAGCGTCGGGGTCAGAAGTCGTATCAATAATTTTGATTTTTTAAGTTATTTATAGATGCAATTAATGGAAGTAGAGACCTCATTAGTTTAAGAGTAAGAGCTGAAGATTTTATGTTAGCAAACGCTTTCCCTGCCCAGTAACAGGAATACCGTAGAAATGTCAAGGAAATATATGTCCATACTGTATATTTCTGTGTTTATATTCAGTCAAAGTCTGGTTTTATTTGATCACTTTACTTTATGCATTACTTTTTTGTTTGTTTGTTTGTTTAGATTCTACTGTTGTTATTCATCGTGTTATGTTGCACCACATTGCCAAAGCACATTCCTAGTTTGTGAATGTCAAAAAAACAAAAACAAAAAAGTAGATTTCTGATTCTGATATGAGACAAAACAAACAACTATGAATGTATGTATGAACGCATTTAACTAATATGCAATTTATTCAATATAACATAAATATTGCTAACACAAAACAAAGATAAGATGTTAAACCTAATTGTTTTTTTTTCTTTTCTGTAATATAGTACAGAACAGTGATTCCCAGATTACAGAGATGTTCAATAGTTGGTTGGTTATTTATTTATATTTTATTCAGTTCATTTATCATTTTTATGAATTATTTATAGAGGTTCTATTTGGTTTTACAGGTTAAATTATTCATCAGCAATGTAAACATTGATAATAACCAGGTGATAATATGTGTTATCATCAGAGTCCTGGTTTTGTCCCTGATTCCTGTTTTAGTGCTGGTTTCTCCCTGTTTTAGTCCTGCCTTAGAGTTTTGTTCCTGGTTTAGTCTTGTTTCTCTTGTCAATTCAACAGAAAGGCGTTTAAACGTGTCTTTGAATGTATCTGTTGAGGTTTAAGCAGCCGACAAATGTGAATGGACTGTAAAATTACCCACAAACTTTAAGAAACACAATTTTATACTTTTTATGCATAATATTCAAATGTTGCATATTTTCAAAGCAACGTTCACAATTTGATACATTTTTTAACATATTGCACACTTCTAAGTAGTACGTTTATAAAATAAGCTGGGTAAAGTGTAGCTGGTAA
Source organism: Chaenogobius annularis (assembly GCA_015082035.1). NCBI lineage: Eukaryota > Metazoa > Chordata > Actinopteri > Gobiiformes > Gobiidae > Chaenogobius > Chaenogobius annularis. The sequence continues at coordinate 806,841 of BJKM01000122.1, read as the reverse complement.
AAAAAAATTAAATAATAAGATTGCCTTATCGATTTAAAATATTTTTTGAAAGAAGTGCTTTCATTTTTACACTTCAGCCCATTCAATTTATGCTACAAACTGTAGCTCTTCTGTCGTTCTTATTTGACTTTCTTTGCATGATGTAGTCTAGGTAAAGCTATTATAACACCGAAAACAGACAAGGATCGCAACGCTGCCTAATTAAACCCCTCCACACCTGAAATATCTGCACAAAGACTTTCTCGAGACCTATCAAAGCTACAATTTCCTTTTTGTGTACACTGTTTTCAGCCTCACAGTCCCTCGTGCTAACAAGCCCTCGCTCTCACTGCGGATCTGAGTGCGTTTGCTTGTGTGAAAATGATTCAATTACAACTTCCTCTGACTCAGGCTTTACCAGAACCTGCATCTCGCATCAATTATTCTATCAAACACTTCGGCTTTCTGCAACCGTTTCCTGTACTGTGTCTCGGAGCCACTAATTGAATTTATGGTAAGTTGGTCGACTCAGATTGGTTGAATTGATTTCCTGATTTCAGCTCGGTCCCTAATTTCAGTTGAGGAGAGGCTAATGGAGTAAAACACGTGACGCAATGGGTCCAAAGATAAAATAATAAGAATAATGTCACATGAAACCAGCTTTCCATTTGTCTTGTTAAATCAGATCACATGGGCAGTTACAGGCGTGCTCCTTTTTACTTTAATTATTTACAATTTATCTGTGCGGCAGCTTTGATTTTCCCTTTTAGAACCAGTTTAGACTTGATTCAGTCCAGGTTGAATCCAGACCAAATCAGGCTAATTTAAGACCTGAATTAGATCACATTTAGTCCTGGTGGTATTTGGGAAGTAAAATATTTAATAAAGAGATGCCATCATTTATCTGAGGATGGGAGTTGCACAAAAGTATTCACTGGATTAAAATATTTAAACAGTGTTTCCATAGTAATTTTTTTATTTTTATAATCATGCTCAAATGTAATAGTCATGGTGGATTTTATGATTTTTGTTATGGGTTTATTCAGATGATTTAAGATTATAATCCACAATTAGCAATTATTTTAAAGCATTTCAAAACATGCTTTGTGAGGAAAAGGAATTAACACTGGAAAGAAAAAAGATATATATAAATATATATATAAAGGAAATATCAATACTGTGGATGTTGTTTTGAAGATGTACGTTTGACGAGTATAAAATGTAAAAATAATTTAAATGAAAAATCCTGCGAAAAGAGCGGAAACAAAAACAAAACTCCCAAATAAGGGCGTTTTTGGGTGATTTTTAACATTTGTCTGATACTTAAACCTCTGATACTTAAAAGAAGAAGATTCAGATTTGCAATATGAATATAAAGAAAAGAGAAAACAAACAAAGAGTAGAGCTGGTGTGTAACTTTATTTGCTAAATGAATCGTCCCTGTAGTAAATGTCTATGAAAGTATCTATGTCTCCAGAGCAGAAAAGTGGACATGAATCTACATTTTATCACATGGTCCAAGGTTATTACGGGGGTATAGGTTACATATCGATTATACATTTACAACATGAAATGATGTACGTCCAACATTTTAAACTATTGATTTTTTTCAATTGATTTTTTTTTTTAAAGCCAAGTCTTTATCTAGAACCATCTTTGGATCTGGGAATAACACTACATTTCGTGCGTCTACAAGGATTGTTAGTGCAGCTCAATTACATGTTGGATAATTCAAAGCAGGAAGGGAAGTGTTTGCCAGGGTAAGTCTCAAGGCAAAGCACCAACACATACAAACAAGAAATCATCCTAAAAGCATAATGTGTTTGAGAACCAATCTTTTTATTGATTTCATCTTTCTTTTCTAAATGAACGAGGAATGTTATTTACAAGGCTTCAGGCATAAGATGTTTTTGTGCTTAAAAAGGAGTAGAAAACCCCCTGTTTTATATGACATTTACAGCAATTACTTCCTGTAGTCTAGGTTTCCAGTTTGTGAAGATAAGTACGGATTTTTCCAGTTACTTGACATTTGATTTGTCAATAATAACTTCAATAGTACTTTTTAAAATATATTTTTTTGGCTAATGCATTGGGTTGTTCATCACAGCCTTTCTCCAAAACTCCTGATCCCAATTAGTCCATGACATAAAGGTTATTTTATCAAGGCAGAAATGCTTCAAATAAAGATGAATGTATAAATAACTTCTTCAAACTAATTATTTGGGCTACAGTAATAATAACAAGTCAAATCTCAATACAATCCCACATGTGTCCGCCACATTCAACTTCGCATTTACATGTAAACCCGTTCCCACGGCGATCGCGCACATCACATGACCGTTTCCAGATGCAACAGGAGCCCGGCTGTCGACACAGGTTCAGCTGCATCACCGCGCTTCACCCCATGATGTCACAACAGCCCCCTCGGCCAGTCGCGACCCAGCTGATCATGAGGTCGTGACCCCTGCTTGTTCATATCGAGGAATCCACTTTGAAAAGGTTGCACATGTGGGCGAGTGTAGTGCGCGCCATGACAGATTATCAAAGCATTTCTCGCCTCTTGGTGTTAATTGTTTACATGTGCGGCGGCTTTTGAATGCGCCTCATGTTTTTTTGTTTTTTTCATGTGATAAACAAGTAATAAGAAGTGGCTGTGTGATCGGGAGAGGATTCAAACGCAGAGATTGTGACTGGGGTTAAACTTCGCTCGCGCATGAGAGTTCACTCAAAGGAAACAATAAACCACTAGAGACTTGAAAAATAAACATTAATGCATCAGTGTTTTCTTCTGAAGTTTAGGATGTTTCTCTAACCGTCGCATGAAAAGACACCAGCAGAATTTCTCACTGTCCTTAGAAGCCACAAGTCAGTGATTGCGACATATCTGAGTGGTAGTTTAGTTAACGTTTGGACCAACACCACATGAACACAAGGACAGGACTAAACTCTTAACACAAGGTCTACTTTTTTACATATACTGCTGTGTCTTAAGTGCAGTTCTCTTCTCTTTATGTGCAGTTATACTTTCATGACATTTTACTATTGTCCTAGTGTGTTTATTGTTTATTTATGTTAAAGGTGCACTTGGAGAAGCAGGTGACACCGGCTCATGTCACAAGTCAGACCTATTTAAAGGCCTCTCCATTCACCGTGAAAGTGCACGTATAAAGTGGCTGGCATTCCTCGACAGTGCCCTCCGTTGCGGCAAAGGGGCTTGGCTTCCTTTAACGTCAACGCAGTGACATCGCCATGTGGACAATCAGGGGCCGGACTCTCCGCCGGAAAAGTTACACAATACACCTTTAAACACTTACTTGAAACGACTTTTTAACAAACACGCTCAGCTCTTTGGGATGGTAACGTCCATTTTGTTGAAAGTGAACTTGACCTCGCCATAGAAGCGCCACTGCACTTTAGACACAACGTCCACAGTTTCACACACGATGTTGCCTCTAAAGTGTAGACTTCAATAATGCGAGCCCCTCCTCCCCCCCCCCGTCTTCCTTTGTGTCCAGTTAAGTGCGGCTGTGAGCGTTTTAATTGTGGGGTAGTACCTTGGGCAGCCTCTCCGGGTCCCCAGGGTGCCGAGGGATAACTTTCTGAAGCCTCTGGAAGCCGTAGTCTATGGTGGGCTCGTTTAACGCTGCACAGGGCACAGAACAAAGAAAAGATAATTAGCACAAAATCCGCTTTCAAAAGAGGAAGTCCATTGAGTTGTATTTAGAGAGATTCAGTAAATGAGCACTTAAACTTTCTGGAGTATCTCTAACCATGTATTATCCACGGATACAATGCTTCAACAAGTGAAAGCAGTGTTCACATAAACTTTAATTAGTTACTATACAACTCTATCTGGTAATAGCTCTTAATTGGGCCTGTCAATTGATACAACTTTTACACTTTAACTTTGGGGGGAAAAAACTACTTTCTAGATAAAGTAATAACCCTAGAGACTCTTTTATGGACTGGGCCTATAGTATACGTCTAATGTTGCATTCAGGCCGAAAGAAATATATTTAAAATCAGTGGAGCAAAGCTTAAAAGACCAAAAGTGTGATTCAAATGGATGAAAATATCAGCGCTGGAGATGGCATCACGCTCCCTAAAGTGGATAAAGTTAAGGACATGATTTAAATATACACTTGATATAACAAAACTTCATATATTTGCACTGTTTTCCAGTCTATTCTGTACATTTTTTAATTTATTATCATTATTCGGTGACATATTGCCGAAGCAAATTCCTAGTTAGTGACATTTGTTCACAATGGAAATAAACCTTTTAAAATAAAAATAAAAATAAAAAAAGGAAATAAACCTTTTTCTGATTCTGATTCAGTGTTGCCGTAGCAATAATTGAATTTCAAGCTTACAAAAATATAGGAAGAGTTGTCAAAGATGCATGTGAACTACTGTGGGGACAATAAAGCTGCACTCAGTAACTTTTCAGGACGAGAGGCTGCTTGTCTCCGCGGAGATGTTATTGCTTCCCCTGGAAACACGTTCCACAGTAAGTCATTAAAGGTACAGCTTAATGGAAAAGAGCAGATGAAGCCACCAGGCCAAGCTACAGGTCAGATCTGTGAAGAGGCGAGCTAGCGGGAGAGCAATTAAAAACGTATGTAACTGAATACGTGCAAAAAAGATGTCTGTAATGCCATACTGTGGAACGTTCCAGGTCTTCAGTGCATTTTTAACTTGAAATGATTATTGTTATCATCATCTGAAGGAGAAATGTATGTGGCATTTGAGTTCATTGTTTAGTTTTAGTTTAGTTTAGTAATTGTTTGAAGGGACAATTTTCAGATGTCCCGCACCAGATTAGTGTTTCCCTGTGCAAACCCTGATTTACAGGAATAAAATACGCAATTCCCCCTTCAGTCAACAATACGAACAATAGACACACACACACACACACGTACAACACAACACACGTCACTATATATCGCATGTTTACTTATGGTTGAAAGTATAATAGTGGAATAGTAAGATTATGTACAGCATGATGAGCAGATTACAGTACAGTATGTTGAGTAAGGGTGCGTTCACATGTATTTGGTCTTAAATAAAGCCCACTTTAGTTCTGGACTGGACTTGGTTTGGTGCGGTTCTTGTCCTTGTTTAGTCCTGCTCCAATCCAGGTTTAGTTCCAGGTTTAGTTTCAGGTTTAGTCCCAGTTTCGCTGCGGTGAATGTGCAAGTGCGAGCGCATCCTAAACGCGCAACAAGTCCCACGTCAATAAAACGCAGCTCATCCCTCTACGTCAGTATTTACTTACATGTAGCCGACAGTAAATGTTTGATGCAAATGCTTTGAGGCGAAGGCGGCTGGATTAACCGCCATAATAACGCCGCCGCGCAGTTCAGTGTATAAGAGGAGACAAAGGCGCCTGGGCCCGTAATAACTCGTCAGGTATGATTTACAAAGGGATCGAAAAGGTTTTAAAAGACACTTAACGCTGCCTTTAATGTTGCAATTACTTTCTTCGTGCAGCTTTCACCAATCAATACGTCAATCACGGAGCACTCACGGCATGTCACTCGGATGCATTACCCACAGACACACTTAAAACACTGCCATCTCTGTAATGTGGAGGGACTCATCCACAAACGTGTGAGGAGTATGTAGTGAGGAGGGGAAGAGTCCTACAAACACAGATACAAATGCTACTACTGCTACTGCGGCTGCTACTGCGGTCAAAAACTCAACTAAGGATGTCACGATATATCGAATTCCAGTGTCACCATCATTCACGCGCAACAAAACAAAAGTGAAATCCTTCATTTTCCATTTCCGTTACATTACTGTTCCAATATTATGTGACCAGCTTAATGAAATCAAACTTCCTGAATGCAAACGTAATAAATAAACAGACAAATAAAAACATTTAGGTGTACTTTTTTGAGTACAGATTACATTTAATTAATCGTCACAATTATAAGTTTATAGCTCTTATATTGTGACCTGAATAATAATGATTATTGACTAACCGAATAAGCTTAAGAAGAAAATCAAACTAATAAGTAAAGCAATTACTTTTACTGCAGTACATGAATACATGTTTTACCACTACAATAACTTTCACTAATGTTGCTACCACCACTATGTTACTATTAGCATGACCTCTGTTACACTATACTGCCACTACAACTACTCATTGTAATACTACATGTGTCCAATAGCAATTACTACTGTGGCTGCTACTACAATTACTATAAGAAGTCTATAACTACCACTGCTCCTCTATTATTGGAGCTATATATGCATTTTATATGGAAGTTAACACATGTTGAGCTTCTTGAGGACTTTTGGTAACCGATCCATCACATTCTAGTGCTGTGGTTCTCAAACTGTGGGACATGTACCGCTGGAGGTACACAAGCTCCTTCTGGTGGTACATGAGGACCTCTACATTTCTAATATTTACTTCATTTAGAGTCCATTTTATTCACCTTTTGGTCCTCCTTTGGATAGTTTCTTGGTAAAACTATGATGTAGTCCAGTTGTAGACCTGGTTTAGCTTTAATTTAGACCTGAAAATAGTCCAGTTTTAGACCTGGTATAGATCTAGTAGTGGTATGTTTTCTTAGGTGGTACTCGGTGTGTGAAATGTTTGAGAACCTCTGTTCTGGTAATGTATTATACACAAATCCAGTGTGCACTTTGTAACTTTTCTAGTGGGAGCTCAGTTTGGCATTGACCATATCCAGGGTAGAATATGTAAGTACGCGCTCATAAACTATTAGCAGTATATCCGTTGTATCCCGTTACGTTGGCCTCTGCTAAATGAAGGTAGAAGGATCCACAGCTGGAGAGAGGTTTGGTACTTTCCGCACAGATAGATTACTTCCAGATGAATCTGGAGTATGTTTTATTATCAACTCACACCCAACTTTCTGCTTTCTGTTACGTCCTAGACCCGCTCAATTTGTTAGCACCAGGACTGCATAAATCCAGAGCTGTGGACAACACCAGATGTTCAACTCGGGAACAAATCACAGCCTCCAAGCCTCTCCAAAGAATGTTTTATCATTTGTGAACATTTACACATTTTATGATTCATGTCAAATGTAGGAATATTTGACAAAACTGACAACGGGAAATGGAAGAAAATGATTACCGTGTGTGCAAACGTTTGAACTGACTGATAAAATGGTGAGGTTCATAATGTTCCAGCTCATAGTCAATAGTTCAGCTTCCTGTTGCAGGCGACATTTTGAGGACTTTTCCACATTCAAAACATATAATATTTAGTTTGAATTATTAATCACTAAAGCAAGAGTCCTAATTTCTCATTCTAGGGTTTATTTGAGTTAAAATACAGAATAAATACATAAAACAAAGAAATGATGTGTGTTTGTTTGCAGAGTCTTCTACTACTACTAATAATAATAATAATAACAACGGCCACTGTATATTGGAATTACATTGGGAATTTCCTTTTTTTTTTTACGACGTTATTGTGATAAGTGCCATTTAAAACGTAATCTCTGGCTTTATTTTTTGTATTTTACTGCAATCTAAACATTATTCTATCCCGCTTTAACACAAGAAAATTTAATTCTGTGAGCAGGACAAAAGTTTGAATCTATCACTGCTTGATAAAAAAAAAGGATAAATCCACTCTTTTTGCAAGTGAACTTTTCAAATACTAACCAAATAACTGAAAACATTTATTCACGGCAACCTTTCAAGTTTAAATTCTGTCATGAAGAAGCCTTGAAGAACAATGTTGGCAGAACGCTTGTATAACATTAAATAACGCTGTGAAACAAATGCATTTTCATCTTATACCGAACACTATAAAACGTATACAAATAAACCCACACATTTGGAGCATCTGCATTCAACAACCCGATATTTTCACCTGAATTACTCTTTCTCTCATATGTCAGCTTTATACTTCCATATGTTATTAAAGCGTATGGAAACACAGTTGTTCTGGCGTGTGTGAGGAGTTTGAAAACAGCTGCTAACAGTCGGAGGCATATCAACTGTCAGAGTAACTGCCACTGTCACACTCGCTCTCCCGAGACTCCGACTTTAAGAAAAAAACAAAAAACAAAAACACAACCACCAAAAACCTCAAACCGAACACTAAATATTAATAGAAATGTACTGTAAACGGGGAATCTGAGACGGGTCGAACAAGTTACAACCCAGAAATATGTTTAACGGACGACATAAAGGGCGATTTAATCCACTTCTACAACTGGCACATGTGGGGAAATGGTCAACGGGCACAGTTAGAAGTCTTTACAATCACAAATGCATCTATTTCCCCTCAACGATGTGACAGTAAAAATCAAATCAAGATTTCATCCCCGGGGCGACGAAGAACCAACTTTACCAGGCACTGTGCCATTTTGCCGGGTAAAGGTCGACCGCCTGCTCGTCTCCTCTACCTGGAATGTTCCCCCAGTATGGCATTAAACGCGTATATATATCTCCATGGAGACGAGCAGGCGACACCACCACCAGGCCAAGACGCATGCCAGGCCCAGTATTTGTTTAAAGAAACACTTGTAACTGAATAAATGTAGGTTTGATGCGTTTAATGCCATACTGTTAAACATTATGCACAAATAATGAATATCACCATGGAGATATGAAGCAGATAGCTGACTTGCCACCAGAAAACGTTACATGGTCCATCTTTAAGACCATTTAAAGGCGTGTTAAAAGGTTCAGCCTTGGCCCAGTCCAGGTTTAGCCTTGGCCCAGTACAGGTTCAGCCTTGGCCCAGTCCAGGTTTAGCCTTGGCCCAGTACAGGTTCAGCCTTGGCCCAGTGCAGGTTCAGCCTTGGCCCAGTCCAGGTTTAGTCTTGGCCCAGTACAGGTTTAGTCTTGGCCCAGTCCAGGTTCAGCCTCGGCCCAGTGCAGGTTTAGTCTTGGCCCAGTCCAGGTTTAGCCTTGGCCCAGTGCAGGTTCAGCCTCGGCCCAGTGCAGGTTCAGCCTTGGCCCAGTCCAGGTTTAGTCTTGGCCCAGTCCAGGTTTAGTCTTGGCCCAGTCCAGGTTAGTCCAGGTTAGGCTCCAGGTTTTATTCAAGTCCAGTCCCAGTTTTGATGGGTTGTGTGCACCTTGGAGATACAGTATGGGAAAGTAGGAACAGATGAGTGAACCAAATGCTTTTTTAAATATATTATAAATATAAATAATAGTGATTTAAGTTTCTAACATCTCGTAAATGTCTAGTTTGACCGCTCAATTCGCTCTCCTCGCCGCTCCGTAACCGCCAACATCCAGGAAAAAACCAAAAAAAGCCCCACTGACTGTTTTTTAAAGGGGTCAAACTGTCTGTGTCTGCTGCTGTTTGGACACGTTTCATCTCCACTCATTGTGCCCACCCGCTGTACATGAAAGCCGCGCAGCACGACCTCCCCCCGGACCCCTCCCCACGACTTTAACTACACCTTCTGTCACCTCCTTTTGCCCGCACATCTCCTCCTCCTCCTCCTCCTCCTCCTCCTCCTCCACCAGCATTTTCCCTCTTTTCTCTCCTCGCTCTCTTCTTCCTCTTGAGTCTCGTACCAATCAATACTCATAGAAGTTTCATGAGGCTGGACCCTGCACTCTTGTTTCACAATAAAAAACGTGGAAGGGGGGAAGAAAGCGCAGTAGAAAAAATATAAAAATCTGAAAAATACTGCTTTTGTTCTAATTGCGCGGATCAAAATCGCATCATTAATACAATCTAGTTTTGTTTTAAAAGCTTTAGTGTGGCATAGTTGGACAGATGGATGTCGACGTTTCCCCCAAAGCTTCAGTTGGGGGTTAACAGACAAAGATGGGGGGATGTAAAAGGATACGCGGCTGAGGAGGTGTGTTGGGATCGATATGAGGCCAGCTCCAAGTTCAATATCACTGAATTATTGCTTCATTTTTTCCCTTATGAGACGGAATCGGGTTCTCTGGCTCTCGCTGTGGGACGCTGGTGTTATTTGGTGAGTTTTGTCCGTGCGCGCGAGTGTCTATTTGCATGTGTGAAATGTGTTTGTGTAGAAAAAGGGGAGGAGGAAGGCAAGGAGGAAGGAAAAGAAGAAAAACAACAGAGAGATAGAGAAAGAGAGAGGGGGAGATCAGCTTACGACGACTGGATCAATACTTTACGATCATGGTTTAAAGGTACATTTTTACAGCATATACAGTAAAATGTTTCACTATAACATTATCTGACACTGGTAAAGATAACGTATTATTCTATTATGATTATATCTCTTCAAGAATCAGATGTTATGCTAAACCAGCATGTTTGAAGGTCCACATTTAACGTATGGCCATTTTGTGTTTGGTAACTTCAAATAAATGTTTCTTAATTGCACTTTTATATTTGGGTTTGGATGTATGTTTCCCGCCTGATATGATAAACTCCTTTTCATTTTTTTCTAATCAAAGATTCTGTATTTGCATCTGGAACGGAGCAACTCATCACATTTTAATCAGGATCGAGACATTTCTAATTGTCAACGATAAGTTTGGATCATTTTAATCCGGGGGTCCACAGCCAATCTTCTGTCAGTGAAAGCCTGCAGGTTCGAAGCAAAGTTCCGACTTAGGAAGGCCAAGTTTGACCTTTTTTTTGTGTTAAATGGCAAAGATTAGAAGTCTGTACTGTTCACGTTCGGTTAATTAATCGTGAAAGCAGGGAAAACGTAATCAATTTGCAAGACACTTTGACAGCCAATGCAAACACTCTCCTTAACACCTGTTCCGTATTACCCCATATCGACAGTCCGCTCATTCGTCCCCCTTCGCTCTTTCACTCTTTTCGTTGCAAGTTACTGTGAGCGTCTTCTGTTGATTCTTCCCACAGCCCCGAACGCCACTCCGCGCCCGCTCTACATGCGTGTGTGTGGGAGCGAGCATCTGCTGCACAGCCCTCTGCATTTTCTCTCTGATTTATTATAACTTTCAACTCCGCGCCGCGTTTGAACCTCCGTGTGGTAACTTGTGTACAGCGTGACCCCGCTCGAGTGTGTATCTTTGCGAAATCGTGAGCGTCGCCGCTTGTGTGAGCGCGCCTGTACGTGTTTAATTGCCTCGGCTTTTAACCCAGAGGCAACACCGGCTGGAGTGTCGAAGAAATCGCACCGGCCAATCGGATTTGAGCCCCGCAAGCTTTTAGCAGCGACTTCCAGCGAAGATGCCGACCTTGAGGCGGGGTCACGGAGCCGCGGTAACGGATCTGGTTTGCCGGGTCACATGTTGAAGCCATCAGCCAATCAGGGGGTCACCAGGGGTCACCTCCGGCCAATCGCAGCCGCAGTTAGAGTCCAGACGAACCAATTATGTGAGAGCTAGCCCCAGGGTCGGACTGAAGGAGGCAAGAGCGACCACCACCTTTGTCCCAGCACAAAGTGAGCCAACGCTCATGAAAGTAATCTTTTAGTATGTGTTTGTATCAGTATAAGCTAATATTATAAATTAATCGACAGCCAATACATTTGCAAACTATTATTGATATTCATCTGAAAACACCTTTTTAGCCTTCATGCATTTTTTGATAGATATGGGGCAATTAAAATGGCTCTAAAAATCTATAAATATTGTATAACGCCGGCATAAAATGTGTTTCAAATTGACAACATGAAGTATTTAATTTGATTAATTCCGAGCGCTGATGTAATCGCCACAAATCAAGTATTTAACGAGCCATGACATTTCATTATCCACCATAACACTGGAGCATTGAACACGGATTAAACCTAATAATACAATATCAGCCGTTTAGGCCGTTAGTCTACATGACACAAGTTATTATTAAATTAATTACGTACATATGCAATATATCAATAGGGAATTTAGACGGCATTTGAATCCAGACATTCTTGAGATGCGATTTTCTCACCCAAGTGAACTACAATAACTTAACAAATCAGTTTTGACGACATAAACACTATCATAACCCAGATGAAATTCAGAAGATTTATAATGCGGCTGATTTTATGATTTCTATTGATCCTCTTTATCTGGAGTTAATATCCGGCGTCGTAAATGTGTCTTCGGTGGGCCGCTTTGTCACAGTGACGTCATGATTACTGTGGAGTGACGGAGCCGTGTTAAAACAGGATCGATACAGAGGCAGACATCACATCACCTCCAGACATTTGCATACGGTCATTCATATTCAGTTATAGTATTCATCCTGTACTTCTAAAGCAGCTTTACTTACTTTGACACACAATACAGGAAAGGTGCGTTCAAGCTTGCACATTCACCACATCACAAATGGCACTAAACCTGGACTAAACACGTAAATAAGCCAGGACTAAACCAGGACTAAACCTGGACTAAACCCGTAAATAAGCCAGGACTAAACCAGGACTAAACCTGGACTAAACCCGTAAATAAGCCAGGACTAAACCAGGAACCAGGACTAAACCTGGACTAAACCCGTAAATAAGCCAGGACTAAACCAGGACTAAAACTGGACTAAACTCGTGAATAAACCATGACTAAACTAGGACTAAACCTGGACTAAACCCGTAAATAAGCCAGGACTAAACCAGGACAAAACCTGGACTAAACTTGTGAATAAACCAGGACTAAACTAGGACTAAACCTGGACTAAACTCATAAATAAACCAGGCTAAATCAGGAGTAAGCCAAGTCTACATGACAAACAAAATGGGCTCAATTTAGGCCCAATAAATCTGGTTTACTTGACGATTATTCAAGAACAATGTTTGCCTTGATTTGAGCAACATTTATTTATTTAATGTAAAAAGTCTTTTTAGGGAATAATTTTGGATCTTCTGATGTTTTCAAAAGCTCAGTGTTGTTCAAATAAGGGCTGGGCCATCTCATATCGGTCATGACATATATAAAGACATTGAATATGGTGATATAACTCCACGTACGCTGCAGCTGACTTTCCCTGCAGTTGCGCAGCGAGGCAGACAGAGATCGCAGCTTATTGCTAACATTGAATTTGGAGGCTCTGCAAAGTCTCCAAATTCAATAAAGACCGGAGGAGTGGAAGCAGAACTTGAAGCTATGACTTAAAAAGCCTCAAACAAGTTAGTACAAATGTTATAAGCTACAGTTAAGTATTTTGTCTCGTGTCAATAATCGTTACAGCAAATGATATCATGACACAACTTTAAGGCCCTAGTTAAAATGTAATATTTGGACATTTGTCGCATTTGTGTGTAATTTTTTTGTAACTACTTGTTTGCAAATAATACAAAAATTATCATTCATGTAGCGCTTATTTGGGACTAGGGCTGGGAATCGCAAAGTCTGTCGATTCGATACGACGCACGATAATATCACAATTTCGCGATACGTGCGATAATCGAAATACTGCACATGATATTCTGCGATATGACACTATTATTTAAGAACCAAACACATTTTAACAGATGTATTTCTTTGTTAAAACACACTTAATATGAAATACACCCATTTTAATCATCATGTTTTGCTTAAACACGTTTCTTTTCTCTTAAGAAGCAACAAAAGTGCATCACTGTCACAAAATAATTCAGTTAATGACACCAAAAACCACCACACCCCTATTTGGGACACTTGCTTTACATTGTATTCTTCATTTTTTATTGACAGGAAGTGACTAAATGAAGGCTGCCGATCTCTCGCACACATCGCATTTATACAAAGGCAAAGTGGCTGAAGTGTCTTGCCCGAGAACACAAATAAATGCATCAAACCTGAATACTTTAGAAGCGTCATTTCAAAGTTTCTCTCATTTGCCTCCTTTGCCCCCCGTGCTCTGCCCCCCCGAGCCCCTTCTCTCGCTCCGTTAAAGCTGTTGTAATGGTGTGTGTTGGTAAACTGAGCGTTCTGGCTGATTTCACTAATAGTTTCAGTATGGAGCGCAGCATAAAGCGCAGACTGTCTAATTGTAGATGTAATGAGAGTCTGATTAGGGCCACATTGTACACGAGCGCAGGGTTGTTAATGTTTGACTAATCCACAGTCATTAGTCCCACAGTGTCTGGCCCGGGACTGAACCGAGCGAAGGCCCAGAGACCCGCGCACAAACACATACAAACATGCAGTGAAAAGAGCTGTTTAATATGCAGGCATGTGCCCACGAAAGCACTGAGGGAGGGGCGATGTTCTACAGCAAAATGTTTGGGACAGAACGGATAAAGAATGCAATCTTGATGCTATGCTTTTCCTCTTCTGCATGTGGAAATGCTGGAGCTGCTATCTATTATACAATTGGAAGTACAACATACAGTAAGTTAACTTGTTTTTGTTTTTTTGTTTTCTAGGACCTACGTGGCACTTCACACTAGATTGAGTCCATACAGTTCATTATTTTTCTAGGCCTGTCAAAATAATTACTATATTGACCAATAAAACTGTATTTCTGGGGCTTAATATTTATCGTGAGTAAATTTTTCAGCTGTAGAGGCTTGAATAAATTATAATAACTATATATTTAAGTGTTTCATTCGGTTCTTTAGTCATTTCCGCTCATGATTTTTACAATTTGGTTAATTAATTTAGAATAGGCTTTCCAGATTATAGTCAGTGTCATAAAGTTTTTTCAATAAAATCATTTATTGTGATATTTTCTGGAACAATATATTATCACAATTTGTTATCGTGACAGGCCCAGATATTTCTTCCAACATTTAAATTGGTCACTAAATCACATCTTACAAATTACATAAAAAAGTGAGACAAAAATACAACAGACTTAGTTATTTTCAAAAAAACACTATGATCCCAACTATTCATTTTTCTATCAAGGATTAAACTTCACTTTTTGTAGTCAATTTGACCCATGATTTTAATGTTTTTGCTTTTTATTTTGAGCCTCTGTTCTTAATGAGTCACTGTATAGGTCAACTAATACACACCGACCGCGGATTAGAAGAACTTCTTTCAAATATATTTGCATAAAAGTGGCTAGTGAGAGTAATAATCCGCAAGCCAAAATAAAACTGCATCTGGATTTGGCTAGTTGAGTTGCGTTTAATCCCTGTCTAGTATAATCCAACCAGTACACTACAGTAATTGATATTAGTTTAACAGCATCATTTCAATATCTATGCGATCTTTAGGTATTTGTGTGTATTTAAAGTGCCTCGTGCCTCGGGCGACTCATTGAACTAAAATGCAGTTAAGATAAATCAATTTCAGTTTTGCTAAAAAAAGATGACAATTTTATCACTGAAAAGCATATTTTTTAAGTTTAGAATTTCACTTCCTGTTTGTAATTGATGACATCACAGTAGGAAATTACCCAGCAAACACTGGGCAAAACTCATCGAATGTCACCATTCTAAAAAATGTGACAAATAAAAATATATCAGAGCGACTTGTTGAATTGATATTTAGAGAGTCAAAAGAGGGGTTTCTTTGCGTAAATTATGAATAAACTTTGACAGGAATGTCCCTAGTGTGATGTCACTTCCTGTCATTTTCAACTTTGTGTCCAACTCCAAGGAGATGCCGTGAAAGTGCCAGGATATAGCAATATTATTTATTTTGACTACAGGTATAAATACACCAAACAAAGTCAACATTTTGAAATGGTAAAAACCTGTCCTACGCCCTGCCCTTTAAGTGCTTATGCTAGTCAGCCATGTTCTATCGCACAGGGGAAGCCTCCAGTACCTGCTCAACATGTCGGAGATGCAAACATAAGCGGCGTTAAAAGTAGAAAAACACTGTGTTGGTCCTGTGCAGTAGCGGTATTCAAACTCACCCGTGTAAATGAAGCGTCCTGGGGTGCCTTTGCAGAACTGTTTGGACTTGTAGGACAGAGTGACCTCCACCACTCCAGGGATGTGGCGGGGCGGCGTCTGCACTCGGATGGCGTGGGGCGTGATCAGCTGCATTAAACACAAAAATACAGGGAAAAGGGAACACTCTGTTAGTTTTGTGGCTCTTACGGTGGCTGTCCGTCCAATATGGTTTTGGATCTCGGTCCGATCTCCAGTAGAGCGTTTATTTTGAATTCTCGAGCGATGCATTTGCACTTGTCCGAGCTGTGAAAGACGGCACTGAGAGAAGTTTGTTTTCACTTTGATTTAATGCTTTTTACATCAAATCTGATTACAGCGCAGGACCAAATGCTGTTTATGTAACATTTGGAGTGAGACACGCCACAGCTTTTAGTATCTACTGTACATTTTATGACCAAAACGTACAAATATTTGTAAATGATCACTGATGGGAATTTGTTCAACTTTTAACACTAATACAATCTTGCTTTGCATATTAATCCGCCCCTGTTAAGTGTAGTGGTTCTTGGAATGTAGCTCAGACTCCGGAAGATAGTTTCAGCTTTTGATTTTGTTATTTTTTTTTAATTCTTATTATTGTTTTTATATGATACAAAATAAATACAAATAGAACCAGACCCAGAGGCTATTTCAGTACAATCCTTGAGAGTTGTCAGTGTCTTTGACTGTTTGATTGGGTATAATATGCCTTTAACGTTGAAGCTATTTTTCAGACGCCATTGGATTAAAGGTATTAAAGTATGTAGCCTGCCTCCTACTGGTTTAAAAAAAAAAACTACACCCAGCTGAACCTGCGTTGCCAGAGCCTTAACCTGTCATTTCTTCACTAGCACTAGCTCTGATTATTAATTGGCTGTAGGTGCTGGGCTTTGGTAGCTTTTGGATTGGCGTAGGAACTGGCAACTCAAATGAGAGGCTTATGTGAGGCTCATTCTGCTTTCTGATTGGATAAGAGAACAAATCGCCAATATACAACATAAATAATGTGGACACCATCACCAATGTTTATGTAATTAAGAATAAATCATCATTAAAACTGTTTCCAGCAAAATCTATATTTGATTTTAACGTTTACCCATCTCTGTTCCTTTAACTGTACTGAAATGACTCTTACACATATGTCATTGCATAAGAACGTCAAAAACAAAATAAAAAGGCAACGAAAAAGGCTAAAAACATGCAACAAATCCACATCATCACCATAAAATAGATCCAATTTGGAGGGAAAACCTTTTCAATGTGAAAAAGAAAATGGCGAGGTCCTTCCTGTCTGCACTACACATGCCAACACGGGCCTCCAACGGTAAAATACAGCTATAATTGCATTCAACATGTGTCAGAAGAGTGGTATTATAATTATTGTCAAAAGTATACCACGGTAAATTATTGTGGATTCAATTAAATGAAGATGAAACAAGTGCACTGCTAACTGCGTTTAGTGTTCATTTTATCAGAGGCACTTTGTATCTAACTTGTATTCTCAAGTGTCCCATGCTTTATCTGGGCTCTCACTGCTCTTCAGCTAATTGCCCTTTAGGGACAAATAAACTCTGTGAACAGAACGTGGGTTAAATGACACGACCCGACACCAGAAATCAAGCACTACTGTAAGTACAATCCAATATGTGCCTAAGACTTATATATAGACCTGGCGCAAAGAGAAAATTGATTCATCCATTGATCTGAGCAGGGTGATAAATATTTAACGCCGCAAATTTGGCCTGTCTTAAAAACTACTCTGACCCACATATGAAATAAACTGTAAATCAAACGATATCTGGAGCAACGGTTGTCGAAACGCGGTTGTGATGTCACTGGCTAATAACGCAAGATACGGCAATGACAATGTACTGGATTTATTGAACCTTTCCGATTAGTTAAGTCGATGTTCCGTTCAAAATCAACATATCTAAGGTATAAATATGCTGAAAGTAAGTACAAGTAGCATGTTTTACTTTAACATGCTGTAATTCTGTTATTCAAATGTGTATCTAGTAATTGCTTCATTGCAGCTCTGGTTAGATGCTAAACTATATTTCACTGCACTATAATTGTACATAAGTGCAATGACAATAAACTTTAATCTAATCTAATGTAATCTGTTACACCCTTCGGACTCTAATAAAAAAAAAACCATGAGCCAAAAGGGAAATATTTACAGTAAATCCTTAATTTCCTTTCCTTACATTGCCCCAGCGTGTGACCATCTGAGTAATAAAGTTAATGTGACATCAAAAGTCTGGAAAAAATCACTATACATTTATTATAGTATAAGATTGATTTAAAATAACTTGTTTTATAAGATAAGATAAGATAAGATCACCTTTATTTGTCCCACAATGGGGAAATTTCAGTGTTGCAACAAAGGGTACAGAAGCAGATCATGCACAGTATAATAATAAAAACAGATGACTTAGAAAAAAAAAGAAAACTCTTATAATCTTAATAATAATAATAATAATAATAATAATAATAATAATAATAATAATAATAATAATAATAATAATAATAATAATAATATTCTTATTTACAGCTGTTATATGGACAGAAAAATATTGCACAGGGATGATTGACATTATCTGACGGTATTGCACAGTATTATGAAAGCTGAATGACACGTTCAGGGCTAAAAGTGTTTGTTGTAAAGTCTGACAGCAGCAGGAAGGAAAGACCTGCGAAACCTCTCCTTCACACAGCGCAGGTGGATCATATTGTCAGCTAAATAGTGATAATAATCGATTAACTGAATAATCTTGCCATCACTAGTCTTGGTTCGGGCCTTGTTTTGTCCCTGAGTTTGCGCTCAAAGCCTGACAATCCAAGACCTGGTGCGAATGCCAAACATAAAATCATGTTCACTAATTCCCCCACTAACATTTTCTCTCTTCACGCTCAAAAATAATGAGCCTAAATGAAATGTTTCTTTGGCTGGGATCCATTTGAGAGCCACCCATCGAGCGGCGCTGGTCTGAGCCGCTCTGTGTACATGAGAGCGACTGTAAGTGTGCCTCTCAACACAGTAAACAAACTCCACGGCCCACGTAGGAGCCGGCATCCACACCTCGCACTCACAGACCCTCTGTTGTACTTGGACCAGAGCCACGGGCCACTCGCAGACAAATAAACACGAGCGGCTGAGAGCGGCGCGGAGGGAGCGCGGGAGGCAAGCGCTGTGTGGGCATTCGAAAAGATGCCTATCGCTGATCCGCTGATGGGATCGCACTGATGGATTGTGGGTAAGCAGTGGGGGGCTGATTTAAGCGACTTGCACATAAGCACTTTGGAGGGTCTTGGGAGAGTCACATCTGGAAAAGTTGTTTGTGCAAATGTGTAGCGTGAGCTGAGTTGAGTAATAAGTTGGCGGATTTAATCGAGTAAACGGAAGAGATGAGATTTACCTTTTATAACGACAAAAGCGGACGCATCTAAATCACTTTATAATTTGTCTGTCAAATCAGACTTTTACTTCTGTCTTATATGAGCATGGGACTGCGCTGGACAATAGTATAGAATTTTAGACCAGTGGTCCCAACCTTTTATTGTCTCAAACACTAACTTGGACTGGATGAACAGAAATTGGTTTATTATTGTAATATAATGTCAATTCCTGCTTTTATATTCTCCTGCTTATTTTCTTGCTTTAAATCCCCTAAAAAAATTTTTTTTCCTGTCCCGAAAGCTTTAGTCGGCAAGGCAGTTGTGGCGTGAAATGGGAAGAGAGAGGGGAGACATTCAGCAAATGATCGAGGGCAGAATCGAACCCACGATGGTCACAACTACACTCACCACTGCGCCACGATGAAAAACTGCAAATAAGGTATTTATAGTCAAAAAGTTAATGAATGTCGCCTTCTTTAAAAGCCTGAAATCATTCCCCAAAGGATCCAGACCCCGGCATCTGTGATACGACTAATGACTAATAACAACACTGAACTACTTCAACGCTGAGGAAAAAGCTTGATACTCAATACTGATTTTGAAACCACAATGATAATTAAAAACCATAATGAAATTGATCATGTCTTCTTTTGTTTGTTTGTTTTTAAAGAGAAAGTGAGGTAAAAATAACTTACATTGTCTTTAAAAGCAAAAGTATATAACACAAAATAATAGTTCTGATCTAGATCTGATAAAAGTCAAGATCATTTTAAACTATTCAGAAAAGGTCAGATTTTGTCCCGTTGATGTGATTGTTTCAGTATCAATACTCGTTTTGACACTAGTTTAGTATCGATCCGTGTCGGAATTTCGATACTACGATGATGCACTTTCGACTTCCTCATGAGAACTTGCTATGCTGCTCTGGACATTTTCAATCATGAACTCCACGGAGATGGAGTGAAAGTGCCAGGAGATAGCAAAAGTGAAAAATAAAATTATATATAAGTTGTTTAAAAATGTAGAGGCTAGTTTTAACATGCAGGACCTTGAGAGGGGCCCGGCGCAGAGCGAGCAGAGCGAGCAGAGCGAGCAGAGCGCTGCATGTGTGAAAGAGTCTTTGGATAAACATGAAGCGCTCGCACTAAGAGTCCGGGAGAAGTGTGTTTTTGTATTGAGTTACTTCCAGCGCTCCAAGGACATAAACACCAGGAGAGGGTGGAATAACACAGAAGACGAACCCACCTCGCTCCACACCAGCATGGTCCCGAAGATCACCTGCAGGCCGTCGAAAAAGTTGTCCCCGATGATGATGACTGTAGCGCCCCCTGTGGTCCAGCCCTCACTGGGACTGATGGCTTTGATACAGGGAGCTGCTCCTTGAGAAAACAAGATTTACCGTTATTATGTTTTATTGGTTTGTGGCAGATTATCAACGGTTTAATGTCTGATTACGTTCATGATTTTGTCTACCACATGAAAAAATCTTGCTTTCAGACAATATTATGACAAGAAATGTGTTAAAACGTGTCTGTAAACGTGCTAGTTTAAGTTTAATTATGAGACAAAAGTGAAATGTCTGTCAAATGAATCACAACAGTGCAGAAATACCACTTATTTGAAAGTTTACCATCAGCTCTTTTTTGTATATTTTTCAGGGTTTCAGCTTCCTGTTTTATGCAACATCTGGAGGATTTTTTCCCATTCAAAAGATGCAATACTTAGTTTTAAATTGTTAATCGGTCCAAGCTTTTCATCATCCTGAAACCCATGGATACACTCGGTATCTTCAAAACAACACGCGCGGTATCTTCCAAACGTTCGTATATTGCCCTCCTCTATTTTGAGCTGAAGATAAACTTAAAACTACACAACTTTTCTGGTGGAGGGTCCATCGCCTGCTCGTCTCTACGACGTTATGGCATTGTCGAGAACGTTCCACAGCATGGCACTGAACGTATCTATCGCCATGGAGAAGCTATCAGACCAAGCTACGAGTCAGCTCTGTAGCGACGCGAACATACTCACAGTGAGCAGAAGAATGCGACTTTTCCAACACGTTCTAGAGACCTAAAACAAACACTTGTAAGTGCTTAAATGCGAGGTAGATATGTTTAATGCCATACAGTGGAACATTCCCCTCTCCAGAGCTGGTACATGCTGCAGCTTTCATCTTCTATTGTGCATGCTGATTCGTTTTGGCCGGTCTTGTTATTATTGTTTACTTCTGTTTGTCATGGAAAATGATGTAAAGAAGACCAGATTCAAGACGATGTTAAAGTTTGAGCACGTCATGAGATTAACTCCACGTATCTAAGACAAGGGTAGAGATAGTAGAACGTGTATGTGACAATGCAGGCTTTGTACCAGATGATTTGATTTAAAGAAGACCTGCTTTTGTCTGCTATATATTCTAATCTACGACACCCGTGTTTCATTACTATCAGTGGGCGTGGCACGGGGAGCGATGAAGACCTGGAGCTATGGCGTCTTGTCCACAGGAGAATAAAAGCTCACTCAAATAGGCATGAATCACTCAAAATACAGCGGTTCAATGCCAAGGAGGAACAATTATAATATGGTCCAAAGCTCGTAAAAGTCTTTAAACATCATTAAGTGAGAGTAAGGCCACTGTTGCTATGCAGTAGCTATTCAGGTCATTGTAAGGATGTTTTAGAATCGTGAGAATCGTAGGCAGCAACAATGAGTTATGTCAGTTCAAGTCAAATTACATGCAAAGTCATTTTTTAATCAGGCTTTTTATGTGACAATCTGATTACTTTTTCATGCAGAAAGTTTGATTTCAGAAAGCTAGACTTTGAAAAACACAAACTAAGGATTTCAACAATAGTGATTCATCGTAAAATGGTGCTGTTTCTTCTCACGCTAAAGGTAATCCTTACTCGGCAGAGGGTAAAATAGGTGACATCTGTTTGTGTCACGGCCTAAAATGACGTGGGGATCCTCCTGGGGGGGCACCTGCCTCACGCCCAAAGCAGCTGGGATCGACTCCAGTCACTTGGGAGCGGTGATAAGTGGAATTTAATGGATGTAAAAGCCATGATGTTTTCCCCGTTTAAAGTGCAGAAGTATGAATGGACTGCGATGACTCATTCACCGGCGTGTCCCTGTAACGTTTGGCAGTGTCGCTGTTGTCGTAACTTCCCAGAGGCGAAGGAAATCTGTTTTGGATCAGCTTCACACTTTGGCCCAACATATTCACGCCACGCCATCCGAGTCTGGCCACTGTCCAGTCGATGCTCGGTCCTCATCCACGGGAAAGTCTCCGAGCTACAGCCGTTTGACTCAGGCAAAGCATGACAGAGCCCGAGTCGTCATATGAGGACCACATTGCTCAACAACTATTTTATAACGGTGGGTTTTTCAGCCGATATCGGATACTTGCTGTATTCAAAACTCTATAACAAGGTGACACGTTGAAGTTATAGATACGCACGGAGATAACATTTTTCTTCTGCATTTTCCCAGATATATTGTAGCTTGTTTTACTTTTTAAGGTGATTATACAGGTAAATCGACAGCCACCTCTTCAGTTGTAGATCCACATGCTCTTCTCTTTCCATTTGACATAGAAAAGAACAACGGCAGCCCGATATATCTGAAGTTTTTTCCCCGTACTATTATCTTAACCATCACTAATTGTGGAGGATCGTAATGAGTTCCATCAAACACAAATTTGGAGGCTTTTACGTATTAAGGAAAACTGAAAAGAAATCACTAAATGTTTCCAATTAGAGGTGGGCGAAACTCTAAATACAATACATGCAAAAAGAGATGATTAAAACGAAAATGGAAATCGTTCATTAGAAAGAGACATTTCTGCACTTCAGTGGGCAATTCACCATTTAATTTCATATTTGTCTGACACTTAAGCCTCAACTAAAACGTTCAAAGACGAGTTTGACATAATACCATCTGAATATCAAGATTTTTATTGCCAATACAGTCCTCCTACACTCCCCGGTCTAGACTTTTCTCCTTGTTATTGAAATTGTTCAGAATCTTCTGGGTTGTTGGATTATAACTGTTCTCGCTGGAATATTTTTGGTTAAATCCAGACTAAATATTGGCTAACCCTTTGTTTAGTATTAGTCTTAATTAAAATTTAGACCTGGTTTAGTTCTGCTTCAACACATGTCAGTAATGCAAGCTCCTTTTACTGAAGTACACCTCTTTTTAGCCCACACATCAGAAGTGTTCCTGTGGCCCTGCTCTGTCTGTTTCACAAAGAATTCTTAATGATAGTGATATTCCACACACGCACTTTTGTTTTGTGTGTGCGGTGGGTGGGATTAGCCAGATGGAGGGGCAGAAATCACCTGATAGGATTAAGCCATCAGCCATCTGCTGCCCGTGCTGCTAACAGCCCCTTTCAATCAGACGCGCGCACACACAAACACTTTGACAAAGGCAGACAGAGTACCGTGCTCGAGGTACGACTGCGTCCCCTCCACAGGGTCCAGTCTGCGGGCGCGGCGGCCGTGTTTGGAGTTATTATGGACGAACATGTTGTCGGAGACGGCCAGCACATGTCCCTCCACGCTCACCGTAGTCGACACCACCACCTGGGGACAGATGAAGAATGGTTAGATGTGGCAGGAGGAGTTTCCCCAAGCAAACAGCACTGGATTTAGAGTCAAGAGTCGACCGTAAATTAAGTTATTTAAGTCACATCAATTCCGCTATAAATGCTGTCTTATTCTCTATGTAATGTCAATGCTCCTGGATGTGTTGAAACGACACACGTTCAACAGAATCCTACAAAAAACACATAATGGCAGAACAATTTGCAATTAGATATTTATCCAAAATCTTTCAAGGGCAATTGTTTTTGGTTGATGAGGAAACCAGAGTCCAGAGAAAACCCACCCAGACTTCACACAGAAAGGCCCCGCTCAGTCTGGGAATGGAACACGGGACCATCTTGTTGTGTGTAGTGATGCCAAGATTATTCAAAGCCATACCAAAAAACAAATAATCGTGACAATTTTAGAAGCAAAATTAAGTCTTTTCAGTTGCATTTATAGTAAAAAATTAGACCTAAATGTAAAATACTTTAATTACCAGGCTGTTATTGTCATATTTAACTTCATTTTGTCTTTCAGTTAGACCACGGGAATGAAATAAAATTAAATATTTCACTGCTGTTTAGTCACAGTCTAAATAAATGCTATTTGCAATTGTACAATTATGTGACCTTCTGGCCTTCAAACAGTTAAAGCGTTGTCACGGCCATTAATGTGTAGATGTTGACAATATGAGAGGACCTATATTTGATTTTTTTTGGGATTTTTTTTTTGATTTTTTTGATTTTAATTTTTTTTTTAATTCATTTTTGTGTTAAAGCAGCTCTTAAAGGCGCACTATTTAACCCCCGCCTAAAACACTTCACAGTATGGCACCAAACTCGTCTTCATAACACCACTGGGCCAAGTTACAGGTCAGATCTGTGGAGAGGCGACCCCCCGCACACAACAACAACAATGCATATTTCTTAGCAATAAAAACACCGGTGATTGAATAAACGTTAGATAGATAAGTTTAATGCCATATTGTGGAAGAGTCAAAGCAAAACAATAACAAACATCAATGGAGACAAGCGTATAGTGAACCCAAAGGTTACACAGTGTACCTTTAAAGCCTTTCAATTCCATTTGAGTAACGACTTTGATACATAAAACTATAAAAACATACAGTAAATGGTCCCTTAAGCTGTAATAGTAGATTTTCTATATGTTATCTACTCTTTTATAGTTAATTAAGTGGCACCACCTTTTGTTTATACGTCTTATTAAAATTAAACATTCAGAGAAAAACAAGACAGCTACTTTACTGCTTAAGTGTGAACATGTGGACTCACTTACACCGTAATATTTTCAAAAGCGGGCGCGCTAAAGTAGATAAAGTGCATGAGAAAATGAGGCATTAAAGGGTCTGGGGGTCTGCAGATCATCGCGTGACGAGTCGAAACCACAAAAGTGTGAAAAACTCCTTAAGTGTACGCTTTTATCACGGCTATTACCAACACACTGCGCCCACATTAGGCCCTTAGCCCTTTAAGTGTGTGTATGCGTCGCGTCTATCCTCCTCCGTTCAATAGTTCCTGATGGGTCCGCCCCTTAATTATCTCCCAGGGAAACAGAGCTGTCTTCTGCTGGTTCCACTACAATAGAGCCGCACAATTAGAGGCGCAGATTCTGTCACACCGGCCGCTGAACGACTCTCTTACCACTGTCCTATCACATATTAGCCCGAATGCACACACTTTACACACACACACAGACACACACACAGCACACGCACACGCACACGCAGAGCTATTGTGGTAGATAGGGCCGGAGCGGAGACAAAAGCGCACGTGGGCGGGTAATAAATCAGAACCGGTATCCCCGCAGTGTCCACTCCAACTCAAGCGCCGTCTTCCTGATTGTGTTGGCCGGAGCTGATAAGGAAATAATAAAGATTGCGATGCACTAAATCTCATTCACGACCAATGACGGGACACGTTTTATATGACTCGTCCCCGCAATAGGCTGGTTAAAATGTAAGCAAAACAGAAAAAAATACAATTATCTTGAATTTAATTAACTAACCAGTTTGGTTTTTTTGCATATACTGTACATTTTTCCAATTTGTGAAAGGATTTAGGACTTAAACACTTTATTTTTTTACTTAGTTCAAAGATAAATGCAAAAAAATGAATTTAAATCTAAAAATGTCAAAGAATCCTGCGGGGTCAAAGGTAATTATTTGAATACTGGCATGTTTTTAACCTGAAAATATTGCAAAATCCATCACTTCTGAGCTTTAGCTACAGGATGTCACGTTTCCTGTCATGTCAGTGTAAGTCCTATGTAACTCAGAAAGACGGAAATACTTTGTAAATGTCGGTACCTGGAATCTCCTCATGTCCCGTGGGTTTCCTGCATTCTTTAGACAGTTCTGGTTGCATTTAAGGAAGAACTTGAGGAAGAATCTGGAAAAAAAAACAACACAATTTCACGTTTAGCCGCGCGGTTTCCTTATTTAAATGCATTTTAGTTCCATTTCAGTGTAATTTTATTTAACATGTGCCATTTTTAATCCAGCAACCCATCTCTGCGCACACTCTGGGGCGAATATCGATACAAAAAGAGGAGGCCAAACTCTCTAACCAGCTCAGTGACACTGGAGCATATGCCCTGAATGTATATTAGCCCATAATAAATCCCCTTCAGTAAAGTCGCAGATGGGGCAGACAGTGAACAAACAGGCACAGGTTGTGTTTGGGTGTGAGCAGCTGCCTGTCCTGGCATCGCCCTCTGCACAGCCACATGTGCCCAGTTTAAATTAACAACAGTATAAAACCAGTGGCACAATGCGAGGTGATGGACGGCTGCTGTTCAGGCGCACAATAAAAGACATCGGGGCTGTGGCGGTCAGCGTGAAGAAAGTTGTCTTAAACAGAAAAGAAAACAACTTTGGAACAACTTTGGAACCGATTTGTTCTCATTTTGTGGAGTCCCATTAAGAGTTGGGAATGAATAATGTATGAAATTTGAAAGTAATATTAACCGTGTAGCAGCCAACACTATGTAAGAATGCAACTTTATTTAATTATTACAAGAGAAACTAGAGCTAGCAAAGAGTAAACACAAATGTACATGTTGAATGCTTATCTTAAAGTAATTACTATTTTACATAACGGCAAAAGATCACGATTTCACACGACAAATCAACATTCAAATCAAACAAATCTACCAAACCTGAGTAGACCAGGACTAAACCAGGACTAGAACTAAACCAAACCAAGAGTGAATGAATAATGCAATGTAATATTACTGTTTTGTAGTTCAACTCTGTAAGACAAATACAATTTAAATATTAGAAGAAAAACAATTAGATCCAGCAAACAGTTGACACAGTTTTAAATGTAAAATGCTTATCTGAAACAGTATATTATAATTATGTAGTATAAATAACAACAAAAGATAGTACATTTAGGCTAACTAACTAACTAATCAACAATGGGACTTAACTCCAGACTAGAATAAGACCATATCAAACCTACAATGAATGAATGATTAATAGAATGGATAATGGATGAAATTTACAGTAATAATGAGCGTCTAATAGGTCAACAATATGCAAGACTATGAAATAAATAAAATAAATAAAATAAATAAAATAAATAAAATAAATAAAATAAATAAAATAAATAAAAAAATAAATAAAAATAAATAAAATAAATAAAATAAATAAAAAATAAAAAATAAAATAAATAAATACAATAAATACAATAAATACAATAAATACAATAAATCTAGAAAGATTTGACACAGTTTTACTTGTTAAATGCTTCAATGCATCAATCTCAAATAACAGCAAAATAGGTAAATTAAGGCTGCGGTCACACAACAAATCAACATTGGGACTAAACCCAAGTAGACCAGGACTAAACCAGGACTAGAAATCACGTCTACATCAAGACTAAACCAAGAAAGGTCAAACCAGGACCGAACCAGCACCAAACCGGGACCAAACCAGGACCCCACCAGGACCAAACTAAGACCAAACCAGCACCAAAATAGGACCAAAATAGGACCAAAATAGGACCAAACCATTACAAAAATAGGACCAAACCAGGACCAAACCAGGACCCTACCAGGACCAAACTAAAACCAAACCAAGACCAAACCAGGACCAAACTAAGACCAAACCAGGACCAAACTAAGACCAAACCAGGACCAAAATAGGACCAAACCATGACCAAAATAAGACCAAAATAGGACCAAACCAGGACCAAACCAGGACCAAACTAGGACCACACTAAGACCAAACCAGGACCAAACTAAGACCAAACCAGGACCAAACTAAGACCAAACCAGGACAAGTGTGAACGCAGCCTTGGTGAAGATAGTTTTTTAAAATGAACAATATGAAGAGTTTTCAATCTGAAGTTCCAGTTAACGCACAATTACCTCCTTTCAAGATAAAATATAACACTTTATGGACGCTGGGGAATTATCCATAAAGTCCAAGAACATATGTGCTGTACTTTCTATTATCCCCATCACCTTAATTGGCCCGGTTTAAAGTTTACTGTCAAAGTTTTCATAAAAATCACATTGTTTACATAAATGAGCACGGAAACAAGTGAAAACAAACTTCCCCCGTGGTTCTCCCGCGACGGCTGCAGTGTTTTTAGCTGACAGCGCTACACTCCGGACCAGAACAAAGCCCCCCGCGCAAACGCCTGTACCTCCCGTAACAGTGTGTGAGCGGTGGCAGGTCGCAATGTAAAACCCGCGCATTAACGAGCTCTGCCTTCGTTAGTACAGCGGCGCCGGGAGAGTCCGCACCGCCTAATTACGCCAACCCCTGACCCCCGGGTGACAGCCTATCAGAGCGCAGGACAGCCACGGTGACCCCCGGTGACCTCGCACTGTCTCGCCCTCCTCACAACACTGGCACGGCGTTAACACCGGAGCGCGTCCACGGTGAAAGAGCCGAGGTTTTATGCACTTACTCATCTGCGACGGCGAGAGGAAGAGGAAGATGTTTAAGGTACGACTGTGTGCCGGGTTTGGAGTTATGGGCCGGGGCGCCGCTGAATATTTAAACAACATAGTGAGTGTCTATTAGTCGTTTTAATGCTTGGACAGTTTCCAGCGGCGCAATGAAATCTACTGCTGCCTCTCTGTGTTACATGGGTGAATAAGTAATATGTACTATCAACTGACGGACGTGAAAACACCAGAGGTAATGCACATTTAGAAGGCCGTGATAGTGTTATGGGGGGAAAAGTGTTCGCAATGAATGCAGTAGAAGCCGTGACGTACTTTTTTCACATTTATTATATTATGCAGTAAAAATGTGTACACAAGATTGGGTTCTGAATGAAAAAAATCATTGGTTCTTGTAAAGGAATGGAGTGACAAATAAAACAAATGTAAAAATCCATTATCTGTGGTTCTTTCTTCCGGTTGTGTGATTTTTAGCGCTGCTGACCTGGACAGAAAATAAGTTCTACACAAAGTTCTTACGAAGACGTTTTCATTCAAGCCGCCCGGAGAAACGGCGCATTGTTGACTAATTGTTGTCAAATGTACGGAGGAAAAAAAGCACATGCTAATCGATAAACGAGTATTGAAACTAGACACTCAGAGATCGTATTGATACTAAAAAACAAAACATTAACGGGACCGAATTTGGCCTTTCCTGACCAGTTTTAAAATGATCTTGAGCTTTATCAGAACTAGTATGAGACCACATGGTGACATACAGAAAGTGCTATTATTATGTGTTGGAAATTAAACTCTATTGTCTCGTTTATTTTTCATATCAATTTGGTATTTGGAGGATCAAGGCCATTCATACTTGTCGTTATTTGGTCCTAAATTGAGCCCAGTTTAGTCCTGATGTAGACTTGGTTTGGTCCTGCACTAGTCTTTGTTTAGTCCTGATGTAGACTTGGTTTGGTCCTGCACTAGTCTTTGTTTAGTCCTGATCTAGTCCAGGTTCAGTTTTGGGTTTAGCTCTAGGTTATTACAGATTTGGATGTGTTTCGACGTGAGGTGACCGCATCTTTAGTGTCGTAATCGAGTTTTAAATCTTTTCTCTGCTTTCCCATTTGCATTGTAACGTGATTCCAGTTGAAGCGGAAGTCAGAACACGAAATGAAGTGCGGGTGTATTTTTGGCGCCCTTTTATAGCTCTGTGTTAAAATCTAGCACAAAAAAAAATAATCCAACAAAAAAACGTTTCTTTTCCGGATCTGTCACTTCACCATCTCAACATCTGACCGATTATTTCCCTGGCGTCCTGAGAGAGCGCTCGTCTTCATCGACCGCAAACGCCAACAGAATATATTCAACATCTCACCGTGGCGATACCGGTCTTTCCCCCCTTTCACTTGACCCCGGCTGGCCTAATCAAGCCGCGGAAAGCACCTCCAGCCGCACACATCCTCGCCATCATCTCGCAAAATTGATTGGCCGGCGCCTTCGGTGGTCGTTAAGAGGCCTCCAATTAAACGGGGCAATTATAAGAGTCAGATTTAAGGCGGTACTAGAAGCAGGGGGGGGGTGCGCCATCTCGCCACCACCCCCCGCCGCCCGCCTCCTCGCTCGCGCGCTCATGTTCGAGTGATAACAGCGCCGTTGACCTTTGCTACGTTGTGAGCGGCGCACTTTAGCTCTGCCCTAACAGCCGCCCCGAACGCTGCAAACACACATTACAGACGCGGGGGTAATGGCGGCGACGAGGGCCGGAGCCGCTGTCATTAAGGAGGGGCTTATCCCGTCGGACTTTTAAACACATCATTTAATTATTATCAGAGCGTGGTGCAGCGTGAAGGCGTTTCTCAGCAATTTGCGGAACGTTTTACCACCAGTAATTTCATGGAAATCGTCAAATGTTGTGACTTTTTTTAACAATATTATAAATTTAAAAAAGAGAGAATATTCTTAAAACTCCATGTTGAGGCCCAGTTTAGTCGATGGTGTCTTGGTTGACCAACATTTTTATCAGTCGATTAATTATTTTGGGGGATATTCACAATGGCAGGAGAAAAAGAAGGCATGGAGTGAGTTAGCTTTAGATTTGGGAGTGAATTGTGAGTTTAACATGTCTTTTTACTGGTGAATACACTCGACTGGTAGTTTTCTGCATAAATATTTGTAATTATGTGATCTCATATTGTCTCCTGGTCTTGTCAGTGCACTTTGGGTCGGTCAATCATAGAGATAATTAGGTGTGAGCTTTTTTTTTGCTCCGTTTACTCGACTAATTGCTGCACAGAGCATGTCTTCAGTCGACTTTAGCCCTATTTCATTTACTGTTCAACCGTTTTCTTCCAATGCAGTTTGACTTGGGATAATAGTCTGATGATAGTCCCTGCGTTTCCTGCTTCCCGTTTACTCGTGCGATGATTCGAAATGCGCATTCAAAATAAGGTGAACAAAGTTAGTGAGTTTCGGGTGATGTTCTGAGGTTCCTCTGTAAAACTTGTAAAATGTGAGTGCGTCAAAACCACAGAACAAATCCACACGTATCATTTTATATTTCAACTGTTTAAGAGCTGAAGTTTAAAAATATAGGTTTCATCAAGTTGTCAGAAAGTAATACAAATTTTAGAACTATTAGAACTGCACACATAAAACCAAACGAACAAAAGAAACGCACACATAATGCTCACATATTTTAACCAGTTTGAAGAGGAAGACGACGCAGTTAATTCAAGCTAAACAAAACGTCAAATATACACCTATGATCTTTTTATACAATGACTTAGTTCAAGGCCGTGCGCGTGGCCATTTGCTATTCTTAGACCTGGCACTGAATCGGCTTTTTCCGCGACGAGTGATTACTGCCTTTCACCGAGGCCCGTCTCCCCCCCCCAAAAAAAACAGTCCCACAATGTCGAGCGCAGTCATAATTTATTTATCTGGAACACCTATCGCCCAACAACTCTAAAAACACCATGAAAAGTACAGTCACGAATCACTGCAGTGCGCCAGACACCTCCTGAACGCCACAACGGCACATTTGAACGAGCCCAAGAGCATTCAGAGCAGAAGAGACCATCAACTGCACGGCAATACAACAGGAAAACAGGAAAGGAACCGTTCCTATGTTTTACAACAACAGTGCAGTCTTTAATGAATTCAAATCTCACATTGTCTGGCAGATTAACGTTGCTCTAATGCGAGACAAGCTTTTTGAAATAGAAAAAGTAAAACAGCCAGACAAATCCACTTTATATTTAGGGTTTGCTTTTATAGTAGTGCGATGAAATGACTCACTTTTGCTTCTAAACGTCTCACAATTTGTAATGTCTAGTTCATACTGTTGTTGCGGAATTCACGATAGTAAAGTGACCGTTTTTTTTTTTTTTTTTTGACAATTCTAATAATGTTAAACAATGAAAAAATTAAAAAATAATGTTTCGATTTTATATCATGAAAAACAAACACGAGTCTCTATGAACAATAACATTTGACTGCAATTTTAGCAAAAATTAAGTTCTTGTTTGTTATTTGTTTATATCATTATGAACACATTTTATTATTACTATTATTATTATTATTATTATTATTATTATTATTATTATTATTATTATTATTATTATTATTATTATTATTATTATTATTATTAATAGCTATTGAAACAATAGAGATTATACAAATGGATCGATATGTATCATGCTGGGTGATAAGACTCTTATTGATCGATCACAATTTTTTATTCAATTTGATTCTGTTTCATTACAAGCAAATGCCTTACAATCATCATTTCCTGAACATAAACAAGACAGATTTTAACCAGTGCCATTTAAAACAAAAACTAGTCACATTTCTTCCTCCAAAATCTGAAATCTGCTCCAAATTGCATGCTTTTCGTGACAGACGATTGAAAAGACCCAATCTAAACACCGTCGATTTGAAATAACACATTCATTCTTAATTAAAAATCTATTAATTGGACGGAATGAGTCGGTTTTGCAGTAGTCGGTTGTAAAGGCAGGCTTTGGTTTTAAATGTTGCCAGGTTATTTTGTCTGCAGCGGTGGACAGCAGCACCTCTGGATACTGTTTTCTTTAGCCTGTTAGCCCTGTGTGGTAGTGAACAGCACAGTTACATCCATTATTCAGGGGCTGAGATGGCAATTATGGCTCAGAGCACAACTGCCATTAATATTTAATATATAGGACTAACGCGGACCTGAAGAGAAAGACAGAAAGTGACAGAACGGAGAGGGAGGGAGGAGAGAGAAAGAGAGAGGGAGGAGAGATAGAAGGAGTGCAGAGAGGGAGGAAGAAACAGATAGAGAGAGCAAGAGAGGAGGGGGGAAGATAGAGATAGCAGACAGGGAGGGAAAGAGAGAGAGAGAAAAAGAAAGGGAGTGAGAGGAGGAGAGAGAGTGAAGGGGAAGAAAGGGAGAAAGCAGAGAGTGATGGAAAGCGAGAGAAAGTAAAAGATCGAAAAGGGAGGAGGAGGGACAGAGGGACAGAGGGAGAGTGGGAGGGAAAGGGATATATATATATAGAGAGAGAGACGAAAAAGAGAGAAAAAGAGGTAAAGCGAAAGAGATAGTTAGAGAGAGAGGATACGAGAGAAACGGAGGGGGGAGAGGGATAGAAAGAGAGAGAAGAGAAAGAAGAAGAAAGAAAGACAGAGATATGTAGAAAGGAGGGGAAGCAAGAGAAAGAGGAGGGGAGAGATAGAGAAGGAAAGAGCGAAAGAAGAGAAAGAAAGAGGGAGAGAGAAGAAGAGAGAAGGAGAGAGCGAAAGAAGAGAAAGAAAGAGGGAGAGAGGAGAAGAGAGAAGGAGAGAGCGAAAGAAGAGAAAGAAAGAGGGAGAGAGGAGAAGAGAGAAGGAGAGAGCGATGAAAGAAGAGAAAGAAAGAGGAGAGAGGAGAAGAGAGAAGGAGAAGAAAGAAGAGAAAGAAAGAGGGAGAGAGGAGAAGAGAGAAGGAGAGAGGAAAGAAGAGAAAGAAAGAGGGAGAGAGGAGAAGAGAGAAGAGAGAGGAAAGAAGAGAAGAAGGGGGAGAGAGGAAGAAGGAGAGAAGGAGAGAGAGAAAGAGAAAGAAAGAGGGGAGAGAGGAAAGAGGAGAGAGGAAGGAGAGAGCGAAGAGAAAGAAAGAGGAGAGAGGAGAAGAGAGAAGGAGAGAGCGAGAAGAGGAAAGAAAGAGGAGGAGGAGAGAGAGAAGTGAGAGAGCGAAAGAAGAGAAAGAAGAGGGAGAGAGGAGAAGAGAGAAGGAGAGAGCGAAAGGAAAGAAAGAATAGAGGGAAGGAGAGGAGGAAGAGGGAGAGGAAGAGGGAATAGAGAGAGAAAGAAAGAGGAGAGAGAGAAAGAGAGAGGGAGGAGAGGAGCCGAAAGAAGGAGAAAGAAAGAGGGAGAGAGGAGAAGAGAGAATGGAGAGAGCGAAAGAAGAGAAAGAAGCTAGAGGAGAAGGAGGAAAAAGAGAAGGAGAGAGAAAGAAGAGAAGAAGAGAGGGAGAGAGAGAAGAGTAGAGGGAGCGAAAAAGAAGCAGAAAGAAAGAGGGAGAGAGGAGAAGAGAGAAGGAGAGAGAAAGGAAACGAGAGAGAGATAGTTCACTAGAGGAGTGGGAGAGAGAGGCCGCAGCCAGACCCAGGGCACAAACGGTAGAAAAGCGTGGAGCAGAGAGAGCGAGTGTGTCCGAGCGGTCGCCGTGTCAGTTACATGGTAACCGCGCCAACGGGCCAAGGGTGACATCCAGGGGAACTCAGCTTTGTAAAAAAAAACACAACAGAATCTATGGATGTCTGCGTCCGTTTTATTCCCTAAAGACTCGCAATTTGACTGAGCCAAGAATAACTATGCGAGTTTGGGAGTAAAAAAAAAAAAAAAAAGGCAACAAAACACCACACATGTACAGTAGTAGAGGGTTGCCGCGGTGACAGGTGGAGGCAGTTAGCGGCGACAAACTGAACAACCTTGTGAGTGATTCTGTCTCTCGCTCTGTCTCCACATGTTGTAACTTCACCTGCTGCTGCTCTGACAGCCACAGGGTTTAATGTGTGCGCGAGCTAAAACTGGCAAAACTGACACCAACTACACGACATCACAGCTACTGACAGAAACTACTGACGCGCAAACAACAGACGCACAGCTACTGACAGACAACTACTGACGCGCAACTACAGACACACAGCTACTGACAGACAACTACTGACGCGCAAACAACAGACGCCAGCTACTGACAGACAACTACTGACGCGCAACTACAGACGCACAGCTACTGACAGACAACTACTGACGCGCAACTACAGACGCACAGCTACTGAACAGACAACTACTGACGCGCAACTACAGACGCACAGCTACTGACAGACAACTACTGACGTGCAACTACATGACACACACGCTACTGACAGACACTACTGACAGCGCAACTACAGACCGCACAGCTTACTGAAGACAACTACTGACGCGCAAACAACAGACCGCACAGCTACTGGCATACAACTACTGACGCGCAAATCAACAGACGCACAGCTACTGACAGACAACTACTGACGCGCAACAACAGACGCACAGCTACTGCATACAACTACTGACGCGCAAACAACAGACGCACAGCTACTGACGCGCAACTTGACGCACAGCTACTGACAGACAACTACTGACGCACAAACAACAGACGCACAGCTACTGACAGACAACTACTGCCGCGCAACTACAGACGCACAGCTACTGACAGACAACTACTGACGCGCAACTACAGATGCACAGCTACTGACAAACAACTACTGACACACTACTACAGATACACAGCTACTGACAGACAACTACTGACGCGCAACTACAGATGCACAGCTACTGACAAACAACTACTGACACACTACTACAGATACACAGCTACTGACAGACAGCTACTGACAGACAACTACTGACGCACAACTACAGAGGCACAGCTACTGACAGACAACTAATGGCACACTACTACAGACGCACAGCTACTGATAGACAACTACTGGCGCACAACTACTGACGCACAACTACTGATGCACAACTATTGATGCACAACTACAGGCGCACAACTACAGACGCACAACTGCAGACACACAACTACAGACGCACAGCTACTGATGGACAACTACTGACGCACAACTACAGACTCATAACTACCGATGCGCAACTACGGGCGTACAGACGCACGACTACTGATGCACGACTACATGCGTACGACTACTGACACACGACTACTGGCACACAAATACTGACGAACGAATACTGATGCACAACTACAGACACACAACTCCGGACGCACAACTACAGACGCACAACAGCCAACATTGACAACAACATGCAATTTAGTTGGAAGGCAGTAACAGATATGTAGTTTTCTGTTGAAGTATGATACAAATATTACACACTACACAGTAAACAGTTGTCAAAAAAGAAATAAATCTATTATAGGCACTCATTTGAGCAGGTATTGTATTGAAAATATATAAATAAATGAATAAATAAATCACATACGACAGAATTGTACCATTTGTTTTTGAATTATATTGATCTGTATCAGAACTTAAACCACAAGATAATAGAAAATATTATTTTATTTTTTTTTCATTTTGTGTGTGTGGTTTTTTTAAGTTGCAAATTGCATTCTATTGTCTAAAACGAAAAAGTTTAAAGTTGTCCCAGTGGTATCGGTATTGAGTATCCAGCTTTTTCCTTTGGGTCAAAATGAAGTTTGAAATGTTTGTATTGTTTACTTGTCTGTACAGTAAACTTGAACGACTTTAAATGTGTTATGTCATCTAAGTATTCAAGGTTGATCCAAAGAAAATTTGTGATTTTAAGTTTATCTTCCTCAGTAAACATTAAAATAACCTTCTGATAACATTTAAAGTGTAAACTTCAAATTAAGACCTTAAAGGAACATTTTATTGTCCACTCGTTCCAACTGTCGCTCTCTCATGGCGCAGTGCAAACATCCACTCCCCGTATATATGTTTTCCTGTGCGTCTGTTAATCCGCCGCGGATCTACTTCCTGTTTCCTGTTTACCGCGAGGGCTTGTTATTGTGTTTAATGCGATGACATCAGATACGGCTTCGTCCAAAGACAGAGGGTAAAAACCGGACTTTTTAAAACTCTTACGCCCAGCACCGGGCTCCGATCGCAATAATGATGTGGTAAACTATTGCTTCCTGTCGGGGAAATGCTCTGTGTGCCCGTTGTAGGTATATAAAGTGTCTATCCTCAGTGTGCGTAGTGTGTGTTGTATAAATTGGACTGGGTACTGTTAATAGGTACTAGTATGGTACAGAAAAAGGAAAAAAAAAACATATGAAAACTGGTACATAAATATATTTTTCCCCCTTTGATAAGGTTTTGATGCCTGGCGGAGAACTGTATAAGTAAATAAAAGAAGGATTAAAAAATACAGCTTATGTATGTATTTATTTTTATGGTTTTAACACGGTTTGTGGTTGTAGATCAGGATCGTTTCAGAAACAGGCACAGAAAAATGTATCATATCAACCAGGTATTGTTTAAATGCCATCTCCTTGAAACATTTTATATGTTCCCAGCTATGAATTATTTATGTTTTTAAAATGTATGGAACATTAATAATAATTTAATATGATCAAACAGAGCAAGTGACACTTTAGCCTGTAATACAATAAGACAATATTAATTAAAACGCTTCACACTCCTCTTTCTGGGTATTGATCAAATGATTCACTTAGAAGTTAGAAGTTCAAGGTCTAAATCAAGAACGTGTTTTAATTTTGCAGTCGCTCGATTCCAAATAATGTGCAACAAATGTAGGGTTTAGTTGAGACAGGAAAGTATATGTGACTTTTATTATTGTACAATAGTCAGTATAAAACGGAGATCGACCAATGCAAACATTCTGTAAACTACTACTCTGTTTTCCTACACGTATATTTATGCATTTTACATTACTGCAGCATAAACCTTCTGCCGTAAGTATTTTGCATGGCTACCTGAACACGGTGCACCTCCTAATTGTCAGAAACCTCGGCTGAACAATGTCAACGCGACTGTTTGTGCGCCGAGTGCCCTAACAATCTGACTCTGCGTGTTGTGCGGTTCAAACTGAGCAAACTTTCATTGCAGATAATACACAGTTACAGACAGTGATCGTTTGGCAGCAGAAAACATGACATTTGCATACAGAGACTTGGAAACATGTCCAACACTGAGCTGTCAGCGCCGGAGACGAGCGATCAGCGAGAACAATCGAGACGCGCAGAGGAGAAAGAGCGAGAGCACGGGGAGAGTGGTCGTGAAGAACACATGAGGAAGAGTCAAAGGGAAGTAAAAAGGCACGGCGAGGAAGAGGAGGCACGGGCTTATGCGAGGAAGACGACTTAAGAGAAGGGAGCCGAGCCGAGTGCACGTATTTTACATAATGATGGTTGATATGCACGGAGGTAATTGATAGCTGAGCTGCAGCCCAAAAACAGGCAGCAAGCTGTCAATCACGCGTCACGTCCCCAGAGATATGCTAATGGTGATGATGATGAGGCCTTAGCTTCATATTGCTATCATTACTATTAATGCGGCGCTTGTTGGAGCTTGTTGTCATCGCTGCATATTTAAATGACAGCACTGATGGCCACTGTGTCTGAGGTCTGCCAGCGCCGACCTCAGCGACGCTACATCAATGCTAACTTGTAGCATTGACACTAATGTCGGTTAGCGACGCGGCTAACAGCCACGCAGAATCATTATGTATGTACAGTCGGTCCATCACTGACCAGAATCAATACACGCCGGGACTGTCGGTATGTGGCGTAGCATCGCGCTAATCGCATCAGAGGTTTGAGCAGCCATTTGAAAGACGCTGTGTCTGAACGATGATTGTAGCGCCATTAAAATATGTATAAAGGTCTGTGTTATGCTCGTCTGTCTTTATTTAACCAGGTCGCAGTTCCCATGGGTTTTACTCAGGCCAAGACGAGCGGTTTCTGTCCAACTAAAATAGATACAGGGAGCTCTTTATACCCATCTCACCATGGCAGTTTGTCATAATAAAGTAAAGTAGAATGATTAATGAAACAAGCCACCACATAAATACTACTTAGACTTAAGGGGCACTCTGGGTCAGTCTCTGGACCAATGTTTTGTAAATGGTAAAGACTCAAACTAGAGCTGCTTGACTATGTATTAAATAACAATCATGTCATTATCTGAATCACATAAATCACGATTATTCTGCTGGAGAAACTCTTCTCGGCTCATCATTATCATGTGTTTTTGGACCGTCCTACTGTTCAGGAATAATGGATAAACAAAGCACTGCAGACTATTTTTGGCATTGGCATCGCACTTTATTCAGAACTATGTATTTCGGCCTCAAAACTCCTGCCATGGAGATGATGAATGGATACGATTGGAGCATTCTTCTGGCAGCAGGGGAAAAGGCAATTACTATGTCTGACAATGTAGAAAAAGATTCAGTTGTAGTCATCTGGACTCTGTTTTAGAAAAACAAAACGTTTCAACTCTCATCCAAGAGTCATTCTCAATGGATGAGAGTTGAAAAGTTTTTCTAAAACAGAGTCCAGATGACTACAACTGAATCTTTTTCGACAATGGAACACTCCTGAACGAATGAGGGATTACACCGATATGTCTGACAATGTGATTGAAACTAGAAAATAACAATAAAAAATGACATTCGGACTTACACATTTGACAAACTTTGGGCAGTGGGACGTTTTTGTGTGCCTCAACTTAATTGAATG
Organism: Chaenogobius annularis; assembly: GCA_015082035.1. NCBI lineage: Eukaryota > Metazoa > Chordata > Actinopteri > Gobiiformes > Gobiidae > Chaenogobius > Chaenogobius annularis. The sequence continues at coordinate 767,503 of BJKM01000122.1, read as the reverse complement.
TCTTTTGTTGCTTTCTCTCTGTGTCGTGTTCAATGTTCTGTAGGTTTTGTGCATTTAAAAACACTCATTTGCAGAGAAAGGTGAGCCATCGGCGCAAACGAATGAAAATGATGACAAAACCCACAGAAATAAGACTGATTTAGACTGATTTAGTTTTGTACAAGTAAAAGTGCATGTTTGTTTGTGTTTTTTGGTCTTTTCATTTATATAGACCAATTCAATGTTTGATATAAAGTTTATCATGATGAACTCGTGAGTAAGTTCTCCACTCAAGGAAACATTGAACACACTTAAGAGCTGAATTGCTCCGTCAGTTTGGTGTGAGCTTTATTTTGTCTCTTTCTGGCAGTGGGACAAAACATATTAAAACATTCCCCTGGATCCAGATGGCACTGTGGATCACTACCAAACTAATTATTGTGGGTTTTTGGCTGAATTTCTCACTATATTTAAAGCAGCTGACAAACTATGATTTAAGGGTATTTGGGGAAATTTTAAAATAGAACATTAAAAAAGAATCTTATCTTTCTGCATTTTAAAACATGACAAGTGATGTCACGATGAATGTGAGAAAAAAAACGTCACGATTTAATGATTATTCATGATTACTGAGACTGTGAAATCTCACATTTTTTTTCATTCTCGTCATTTAACATGTTACTATTTCTCAAGTTTGTGACCAATTGTACAAATCTGAACTTTCTGAAAGACAATCTAAAGATAACTGTGACAAAAACAGCAAGATAAAATAAAGATCTTTACATTTCTGTCTATTTTTTTTACTATGAATTGAACAAAAAACACTTAATTTTGCTTCTAATTTTGCTCACGATTATTATTTATTCTTTTTTACCATTGTATTGTGATTTGAATAATCCAGATTATCGCTCAACCTAATAATCTTGACATCCCTAAACATGACCTTGGGAGTTTTATGTCACAAACGGGAATATGGTAACTTGTATGTAAATTCCACAAAATCATGTATTCAACTTCGAGGAACCAGATCCGGCCAAAGACAGTACAAGTCTGTAACCTTCACCATAAAACTGTGGTGAGACATAAGTGCCAGAGGGAGGGAGGGAGGGAGGGAGGGAAGAGAGGGAAAGAGGGAGGGAGGGAGGGAGGGAGAGGGGAAAGAGGGGAGGGAGGGAGAAGAGGTGGTCCTCCAGAGGTGGGGAGAGGAGAAAGGAGAGAGGAGACTTTGGAGGAGGGAGGAGGAGGTTACTGTGGTGTATATTTTTAAAGGCTGAAGGCAAACTGTTGAATTATAGATGAGAGGGATTGATTTGGAAAGAGGAGAGAGGGGAGAAAGGTGGGGGGGGGGGGGGGGGGGGGGGGGGGGGGGGGGGGGGGGGGGGGGAGGGGGGAGGGAGGGCGGGGGGTGGGGGGGGGGGGGGGAGGGGGGGGGGAGATAGGGAGGGGGGGGGGGGGGGAGAGGAGGGAGGAGGGAGGAGGAGGGCTAAAGGATGGAGTGCTCTGGGACAAACATCTACTGTACACGTTTGGGAATGACATTTTTGTTACGTTCAACAGCAACGCTATTCAATCAAAATGGCAAAAAAGAATATTGATTATATCTGATTTTTATAAATAATACACTTTATTCGTAAGCATTTTCTATCTAGAAGCATTCATTCTGCAGTATTCGAGCTTTATATGGTTGATAACGTATTTAAAAGGCATCAATAATGGAATAATAATCGGATAATAATCGTCAGCTGCAGCCCCAGCCAAGTGAATTATATTGTGAAAAATGATATTATAAAATCCAGGTCAGGTTAGAGCAGATCACCACATCTATTCCTTTATTCCTTTTATCAAAACCTATTTCCACAACATTTAAAAAGTGTTTTTTCTTTTCAATTTTATTTTATGAAGATCTTGAAAACAAACAGTTAGCTTTTGATTCATTCTGCAAGACGAAAAGATGATTGAGCAATTGTTGGATTCAGGTTTAAAAACATATAATTGTACATGTAGTTTGCGCAGTTTCTTTAAAGACAATTGAACTAACCATTTGTTCTGTTGTTTAGATTTGACTTCAACTGCAGTTAAGTGGTAAAGTGGGTTATTTGTGCAATAAATCTGTGATATATAAATAACAACAGATTTTACTGACTCATACAGCCCACGCGCAGTTAAAGAATAAAGGTTATTTTCTAACACAGAATATGAGCAGTTCACGCCTACGACTCTCAGTGACCCGCGGGGCATTAAACGGAACTTTTTGTGTCCTCTTTTGTCATTGGCGTTACAAATAATTCATGTCCACAGAGGGTGAGGGACGCGATGAAGGAAGTGATATTGACAGAAACCTTCTCCTCCTCTCGTGGCTGTCTCCTCCTCTCTCCATCACTCACACACACACACACACACGCACACACACACACGAATGCCAAAACCTCAACTACAATCAACCGCCGCGACTCCTCCGTCCAAAGACTTTATGTGGACAAGTGATGCTGATGGAGGAAAGCACTTGTAAGACGTTTTCCCGTTGAAAGTCGTGCAGATGGATGTCGTTTTCGGGTCGGATCTGTGGAGCTGGGTCGTTCCCTTCTCGCTGGCTTGTGTCTGTGTTCCTGGAGGCTATTGATTGTTTTCTGGACACACAGTTGGTGTTCGGCAGCATCCCTCCTGAGAAAGACTATCCCGAAGCTCAAGTATTTTGTATTTTGTGGTGTCTGGTTTGGTTAAAACAAAGCGAAGATTTCATAATAAAAACCACTCCATCTTCTTACATGTTGAACAGATATGTGCTCTATTGTCCATTAGGCTACGACAAGGCATTATCTGTCATTATTATCATGTTAAATCGACTTTCATACGGCGCTGGGCTTTTCAGTTCGGCAGTTTTCAACAATACTTTAATTCAACTGCTTCTATTGTTACGCTGTTTTATTAGATCAATACTGCGTTTTACAATGAACAACATTTTAAATCATAATCTATGTATGTTGTATGCATTATCTTTGTGTTCATGTTCAGCGAGTATACTGGCTGTTGAAATCAATCTTAATTAAAGGTTTCCAAACTATTCAGAGCACAATCGACCAATCATATAACGTGAAGTAAGAGGTTCGTTTCACCCAAGTGTTTAGATGATAACGTTTTGTGACAGAATCTGCTCAGAATCTTGCAAACATCGGGTTGTAGAGTTTATGTTTCTATCTGCTTTCAATAATGTGGTCGGCTAAAGTTTGGAGGCACATGGCACTTACGTTTGAATGAGTGAGTGAGTTTTTCAAAGTTATTTATTATGATTATCTCTGCTATTTAGGTATAATCTGTGACACCAGCGGATCATTAATTTATATTCTTGAATTTTAGAGTTACGATGATTGTGAGGAAAAAAACGACACGAGGTTACTGAGATCATGGCAAAACAACAGTGGCACCTTGAATTTTCTTTCATTCTCATTGTCTATTTGCCAAGTTTGAGACCCGCTTTATGAAATATAACTTTGTGAATGACAAAATAAAGTTGATGCGACAAAAACAGCCAAATAAAAAGCACTTTTGGACGACAGATTGGCAAAATGTTCACAATTACCGGTAGTACGTTTTAGTTCTTACGATTGATTATATTGTGACCTGAATAATCATCTATTTATCTTTGGTCCTGTTTAACCTAGATGTGGTCCTGATGTGGTCTTGGTTTGGTCCTGGTTGAGTCCTGCTCCAGACAACAATACAACTGACAATATCAGGACAGATGTGTTATTTATAATCTACAATCGCATACTCTGCTTAAATCGCACACAATAGCCAAACCACATTTGGCTCCTTCAATCAAACTCCCAAACCACAAAATACAAACATTATGGCCACAGTCAAATGGGAATTCCCTTCAAAGCAGCTGAAATATAAACATGAATGATTCCCACACATTATTCAACACGAGAGGCAGTGAACGTCCCGACACAGAGCGGGGCATTTGCTTTAAAAACATGGCACGATCTCTTTAAAGGGGCTGCGCACAATCTTGTAATGTAATAGTTGTTTTGCCCCAGTACAAAATAAGACCGCTGTGTGCTGTCTGCATCTACTTCCAAAGCGTTTTCATCCTCTGCATGCATTTTCGTGATGAAAAAGCTCTGCTCTGGCCTCTGAAATGTGGGAAATCCGCTCATAAACTCAATGTAGTGAATCATTTGGATGTTCTGAATGCGTGAGGAAAGTGATGGATAAGTTTGGACCGCTGCAAACGGTTTAAAATGAACCAATACTGTTTTTAAGACGGTAAAAGTCTAGTACATTGACGTGGCTAAATGATGAAAAGAAGCAAAATATGTTAAATATTCATGAAAACAAAAGTATGGGTATGAATACTTTTGGACAGCTCAAAAAATACGGAAAAAATATGATATTGTTTGTCCTTAATACTCTTTAGTTAATTATATGGGTCACTTTCTGCCAGAACAGAAGCATTTATTTCAACAAAAATAACTTTAACAAATACAACATTAAGGGATGATCATATGACAACGTACATTATATTGCACGCAAGAAGAAGACAACATTTTGTATAAAGTTGTGCTAATATTATGGACAGTTCTTTCTAACAATTGAGTATTACTTGACAGTGTGTAGAGAACTGTACTGAACTATCATGAGAAAAACTATTATGTATTAGTGATGTCACGATATCAAATTTTAGTGTAACGATTATTGTGAGAATAAACGTTGCAACCAAAACAACAATAAAAGCCAACATTTTCTTTCCTCCTTGTTTTCTTAACACATTACCACTCCTCAGTATATGACCTGCTTTATGAAATCAAACTTTCTGAATGATCAATTTGACATAAACAGCAAGATAAAAAAGCACTTTTGAGAAAAAATTGAGCAGAAAGGACTTAATTTTGCTTCTAAAAAAGAATAATTTTGCTTCTAAAATCGTTCTTTTTTCTTTTAATTGAACTAAAAAGAACTCATTTACACTTTTCAATACATTTAATTAAAAAAAATGAAAAATGTCTTCTAAAAATGTCACGATTGTAATTTTTTTGTCTTTACGATTATATTGTGACCTAAATAATCCCGATTATCGATTCACCTAATAATCTTGACATCCCTAAAGCTTATTTATTACCTACCTGGGTGTAAGAGTAAAAATAACTTCACCATGTAATTTGATCAATATTTAAATCATACATTGTTGTTGTAAGTCCTAGTCTGGGCCCAATACTGAAGGGGTGAAACCGACATAAAGACCATGTGATATCTGCCTGAAACACGTGCATTTGGATTCAATAGGCAAAGGTAAAGTTGAGGGCAGAGAGGCGTTCGAGGTGCAGGGAATAGTCTGGATATTTCACCTCCCCGCTACGTTTGTCAAACAAATTAACCGCCGCGTGTGCGTTTCACCTGCGCGTGCCCGTCCCGCTGTAGAGAGAGCGAGTCCGCGCGGTTCACATATGGCTCGCCCCGGCCCAAATAAGGAAAAATGCATGCATTACCATAACTAATGTACAAACCACTCCATTTAATATGCTAATTCACTGAAATATTACTGAGCGCCGTCTGTTGTGAATGAATAAATTTGAATTGCAATTAGAATAATCCTTTATAATTAATGAAAACTGTCAATTTTGGTTCAGAAGTAATTTGATTAACGGGTTGATGGGGCACCAATTAAGACGAGGAGGAGGAGGAGGAGGAGGTGAGGAGGAGGAGGAGGAGGAGGAGGAGGAAGAGCGAGGGAGGTAATGATGACACGCACTTCACATAACTACAGTATTTCTTTTTCATGGCTAATGGGATGTTAAGAGTGTGTTTAAAGGTACTCTTACCTTTACCGTGGAAGGGCCGGGAGAAAGGACGGCGCATGGGATCAAGAAAAGAAACAAGAGAAACAGTTAGATAACAGTTCAACTATTTAACTACAAAAACTGCTGATGCAACCACTTCTCCCAAATGGGTTTAGCTGGTAATGTTGTCACTACGTTTTCCCATTCACAGGCACCGCCCACCACTAATTAACCACAAGCGTGTTGCTTTATTAACTAATTACAGCACTGGACACATGCCCAGCTCATTACGGCTATTAGCTGGCTGTAACGGCTGCGTGTGTGGTAGCGGTGTGTGTGTGTGTGTGTGTGTGTGCATTAGGATGGTAATGTTTTAATGACATCATGCTGAGAGGGCTCGCACTTAGAGAATGTCATGGGGGAAGTGGACACATCAGAGAGCGAGGGTTAAAACCGGTAATCAGGAAAGAGAACTATCAAAATACGATAAGCACTCCACAAATGAATTAAAGGCAGGGGTTTTCAAACTTTTTTTTTTCTTAAAGAAGGCATATCACGATTTATTTCAGGGGCTAAGTATTGAACTATAAGATAAGTATGACATCATTTTACATTTTGTTCTAATTCAATGGCAACATTGATCTACCGGTAAATTCAAAACGGGTCCACTGACTTCCTGTTCAAAACCCCCAACTGATAAGCTCCGCCTCTTCATAGTGACGTTTCACTGTAACAAGCAGCAGATTGTATTTACATGTTTAGATTTTAGAACCTTATATTTATGACACTGAGTCTTCATTTTTCAAATAATCGCAACAAAGTACAGGGATGTGAGCGGGGATGGGCATAAATTAATCAAAAAACAACTTGACAAGTGATAAGGAAACACTGTTTTGACACAGTTAAAAGCTCATTAAAGTTTCTTTTGCATAACATGTCTCCTTTAAGGGCTGCGTATTGAAACACAGGCAAACCTGAGGGCCCCCAGACATTCATTCAACCTCAATCTGAAATATTTTGCTTGTTTATAAAGTACATTTTATAAACTTGCTGTGAAAAGTCTGCTCTGAGGATAAAAGTGAAACGCACCCTAAAATATTCTAGTGTTAGTATTACAATCAGCTAATGGGATGCTAAAGTCACTAATTCAGTCAATAATGATGACATGATTGTAATGAAAATGCTGCAACCATTTGTCTCTTTAATTACAACTAAAGCGGAACTGCAACTATTACTGTTACTGATGTTTTACGGTAACTTTTCGGAGTGTGACACCTTGTTTTCAGATGATATTACGTGTCACACCTGCAGTTGGGGGCGGGAGGCAGTTCTCTGTAATGATTCTGCTGTCATTTCATAGCAAATATTCAAAAGGGATATTCACAAATGATGAAACAAGTATTTAGGCTCATGATTTTGAACGTTGTCTACTCCCATCGCTAATAAACGCATATGGATTTTATAATGTGATGCCATCTCAAATTATATTACAACTGAAACTTTTCACCTGCACTTTTACAAATACTTCTACTATGACTACTACTTTTTACACTTGTACTAAGAGTGCAACTTCCAACGACTATTATTGCCTAGTCATTCAGAGAAATTAGTACAGCTAAAGGGCCATTATATGTCATTTCTCTGCAACCTGCTAGTCTACGCGGCCTTGAATGTTCCACAGTATGGCATTAAACGTATCAGTCTCCATGGACACAAGCAGATGACGCCTCCAGGCCAAGTCACGGGTCGAATTGTGGAGAGTAAGAATAAACCCTGTAATCGAGTAAATTCAAGAAGGAGTGATTGATGTCGCGTCACCGGCTTGTCTCCACGGTGATAGATTATTTTAATGCCATGCTGTGGAACATAAAAAAGCTATTAGAGCGCCAGAAAAGTTACAGCCTGCCTTTGATATTTCCTGTCTAAAAAAAACCCCAAACAGTAATAATTTCGTGTTGAATTTATTATTTTGTCTTTGCTCCAAAAAAAATAGAAAAAATAAAATAAAATTAAACCGCAAGCGGCATCCAAGCCCCTCGCGCGCGCGGCTTCGCACTCCGCTCCCTGCATCTTATTTTTGTCCTTTTTTATTCGGGCCAGTTTGTGAATTGAGTTTTGTCCAAAAAAGCCAAACAGACGCCGACACATTAGCGTAAATGAACACGATGGCAGTCGACTTTGCCGCTTCACCGCACAGACACCGTAGCTTCTTTCCATACAACGTGGATAACTTTGGATGCCCCGCCCCTGTAGATTATATGTCACCAAATTTAAAGTTGTTGAGCCGACGCCCAAGGAGGAGTTTTTAAAGTGTCAAGTTGGAAAAATTTGGGTCATTTGAGAGATCTGGCACTGGACCCATTGGACAAGATGGGAGTTGCAGTCATCGCTATGGCGACACTTTACAAAATATGACTTGGCCCCCCGACTTTTGGATCGTTATGCCAAAAGAGAGTTTGTACAGAATTCATGTCATTTGGTAAAACTATGAAGGTGTAGAGGCCACGCTAAAGACCAAATGAGGCAATGTTGTAAATGGTGAAATGTAGAGATTTGTGGGACAAAATGTGCAGCGCTGCCGTAGAGACACCGTTAAATGGTATAAAACAATTTGGATAACTTTTGATAACCCAACTCCTGAAGATGATATTCCCTAATTTGAGCTTTATCGGGCCATCGCCCAAGGAGGAGTTCGTTAAAGTGTGAAGCGTAAAAATGTGGCAATTTTGGCGATTTTCCCATTAGGATAACATGGATGTTTCTTTCATCGCTACGGCTAAACCGTAAAAAAATATGCATAAGTCTGATTGGCTTTTTTGACCGGACGCCAAAATAGAATTTTGGGCAAAATTTGAAAATTTTGGTAAAACTAAAATTTTTGTCTCCATGTTAATTTAAATGTCACTCTGTAGGAGGCGCTATTGGCCGATTGAAAAATTTTCACGATTAACAGTTCAAGCTGGAAAGTTTAACAACTGATTCAAATTTGGTCCACATCGCCCTTTGTGCGCAAATGGGAGCAATTTTCCAATTTTCTCAAATTTCAAAATGCGTTGTCCAAATTTGCGGCTGCGCCGCACGTAGACTGTAAAAGTTATCCAAAAAAATTTTGATAACTTTAGATGCCCCACTTGTCTAGAGGATGTATACCAATTTAAGCCACTGGTGAAATGCCCTAGGAGGAGTTCGTTAAAGTCAATGAAAATGGCATTCTCAGTCTGTAGGGCGCTTATTTGCGTCGATTTGATTATTTCACAATTACCACGTCAAGCGTGAAAGTTTAAACAACTGAATGAAATTTGGTCCACATCGGCCCGTTTTGCCGCGAATGGAGCAATGTTCAAAATTTGCTAAATTTCCAAATGCGTAGTCCAACTTGCGGCTGCGCCGCACGAAGACCGTAAAAGTATATAAAAAGATATTTGGATAACTTTAGATGCCCCACTTGTCTAGAGGATGTACACGATTTTGAAGCCACTGGGTGAAAGGCCCTAGGAGGAGTTCGTTAAAGTTCGATATGAGCGAAATACGCGTTTGTCATGTTCAAACAAGATGGCGGCCATATGGTTAGTCAGGGGGCGTGGCACGATAACTGTTTGTTTGTCATCACGAGAGGAATGCGTGTGCCGAATTCGTAGCTCTTACGTCAAAGTTGACGTCTCCCATGGCGCAGTGGGTTGACCTTTGTGGTGCGGGCTGTCGCGCCATTTTTGAATGAAAAAACAAATGGTCCCAAAAAACAAAAATTTTCCCCAGATCTGACTTTTGGGCAAAGTTTGGTGAGTTTTTGAGCATGTTCAGGGGTCACATTGAGCTCAAAGAGCAGAAAAAAGTTCGTAGAACAAAAAAATAATAATAAAAAAAATAATAATATTTCGAGCAAAAACAATATATCCGTTGCCCTGCAATAACATATTATACGTCATTTGAAAGCTCTGAGCCTTCCCACGCCACCGTGAGGTGGAATCATCATTACGAGCGCTTACGCGCTCGTCAGTCGCCATCCCCCCCGGCCTTCCCCACCCACTCCCATAGACTTCCCATTCATTTGAGCAGTTATAAGTATGGCATGCCTGCGGCATGGGTCTGAGGTACAGCAGATGCCGGAGTGTTGTGAGTGGTTTTAGGAATGCAGCGCTTCGCGCTGCGGTTGTCAACAATGAGTGCGTGGGCTTCGCCCACGCACTCATTGTTTGACTATTTGTTCATAGCAAGAGTAAGTATGCATGACCGATGCTCCGGGCATCGGCGTTTACCCTGGTTGTGCAGGGTGAACATTGGATGCAGCGCTTCCGCTGCGTGGTTGTCAATTGAGTGCAGTGGCTTTGCCCATGCAGCTCATTGTTGAACTATTTTTGTGCTATTGCAGGGAGTAAGTATGCATGCCGAGCCCTGGCATCGGCGTTTACCGTGGTTGTGCCAGGTGGCGACATTGGGATGCCGCGCTTCGCTCTCGGTTGTCAACATGAGTGCGTGGGCTTCGCCACGCACTCATGTTGACTTATTTTGTGCTCTATTGCAGGAGTAAAGTATGTGCTACCGCCTCCGGCACCATCGGCTTTTCACTGGTTATTGCCAGGGCACTAGTGATCGCCACGGCAATCCCTACGTGCGCGAGTGTCCGGTACCAACATGCCGCTGCGCGCGCATTTTTGGTCGACAGTTGCAACGCGGCCTTCGGCCGCGTTGCAGAAGCAATAGGCCCTACGCCCTGTTGGGGCTCGGCTAAAAATGGTACAATTCAATGAACTCGAGTATGTAAACGTTGCCAGGGTCGAGTAATCCATTTATTTGTCCGACCACAGCGTCTCCCCTCTCTGCTTTCCTGAACAAAACAGCCCCACGCAGTCGCTCCACTCCCAAATCGATAGCCAAGGTCATTATGCGCCGCTGATTCGTATGTTTCACTAAAGTTGCTGCGTGTTAATAATATTTCAACAGACTTGCAGGAAAAGCCTTCTCATTTAGCTCGTTTAGTCAACAATGTCATCCATCATGGAGCGGACACAAAAGCCCCCTGTCTCTCTCTCTCTCCCTCTGTTTTCTTTAGAAATTTCCCAGCATCCACTTCTCCTTCTACTTCTTTCATTACAGGAGCATTGCATGTTGATCTATGGCTCTCTAATCTGCTCTTTAAATCTTTGAATATTTATGTTAGGTTTTGAATATTCAACGGCCAATTAAAAGGATGTTTATGAATAATTAATGCGTATTATTTTCTCCACGCTTTTAAATTTTAACTAATTAAAATCTATAAATCTGACAAACAAAGAACTAGAGTATTTTAAGCCTTCAAAGACATTAGTTTGACTGGCAATGTACTGGAAACTACTAGTACTTCTCCCAATTCAACTGCAACATTGTGCTCATCGACAGTTGTGACAGTTGTGAAAAGAATGTGTATGGCTCTATTTCTCTCTTGTGTCATGGTTTTTCCCAACGCAGTTCTGCCGAGACCAAAAGCCCTAACCTTAAACCTAAGCCAAACCTTAAGATAACTGTGGAAAAAAGATAATACAACAGTTTGACAAGGTCTAGCAACTGTTACCTAGCAACCATATTGTAAACAAGGGCCAAAATCCATATATATACACAATAGTTATGATTTGACAATAACTATTTACCCGATAACACCTTTATTTTGTTGAATGATTGTTTGGGGTTTGTTTGGGGTGTCCAAAGCTTTTTCATCGAGGGCTGCATGTTGAAACGTAGATGAAGATGAGTCAATACAGCGACAAAGTTGTATTTATCTGAGAATTGAAGGTGCCAATACACCTTAATACAGACTCTTAACATCAGGTCTGTCTTGCCTCAAACTGTAAGTTATGGACAGTTTTATGTTAGAGAATGTTTCATTTTCAATAAAAAGTTCTTAATCAGCCAATTCCTCAGGAAGCCTGAGGGCCAACAAAAATTTATCTGAGGGCCACATTTGGCCACAGGCCATAGTTTGGACACCCCTGGTTTAAAGTGTCAGAAAAGGGTGTGTGAATTGTTCCTACATTTTCAATGGCACTACTTCCTGCAATTTCAAAGTTTTCATTTTCACAATTTCTTCACAAACTGCAGCTTCTGACACGCACATACTTAAGGACTAACAATCATCACACAAGCTTTATTTAACATGGATCACATGTTAAACATCAAACGGACTGAATGATTCAACTTTTTGCCTTGGTTGTGACACAAGCTAAGGTAAGTGGCTAATGCTAGCAACTTCACAGCGGTTTATTTAGGAGTGTTTCAACAGTGGCTCAACAGTGCCTTTAAACTGCTCTTTTATTTGCTTTCATTCAGTCGTGTTGTGTCCAGTTAAAGACCTGTCGCTGGTCAAGGTGGTTTTTCCGACTCTGCAATGCATTGTGGTCTGTATTGACCGGACTACGGGCCAGCGCTGGAATCTAGTTTTTAAGGTGCATTGTGGGATATTTTGAGTGTACAACTTTTTCACCTGCTGGACATTCGGACACCACTACAAAATGGGAATAGTGGGAATAGTGTGGACATTCGGACACAGCCCATGTGCAGTTGAAGATTCTAACAAAGCAACGGCCAGGGCCACAGCAGCGCTAACCCCCGTGATCAAATGTTTGTGACGGAGAGAGAAACAATTCCGTTTTACTTAAACACTCCAGAGAGAAGAAGCCCTCACGCACCAGTGTCCAGCGACTTGAAGAAAGACGCTACACACTCAACTGTGACCCTGAGGCCATTAAACTGGACCTTCGTAGCTTTATTCGACTTTTAAGGGTTCCTCGGACTGAACTGGCCCACACAGACGAAACGGCCCAAACAGGGACGGAAAATACTCTATTTGGTTGAGATTCAATAATGCCTTGAAGACACTCGACGAAGATCAGATATAACATCAAGAATTAGAAGAACTACTGCGAAAGGTGGCTCAGATGGATCAAGAATTTGTGAACGGAAAGGAGTAAACCCCTGACAAAATTACCTGAAGAGGAACTAATACCGTGGGAGAATACTCTGAGATACGTGATAGAAAGAGAACTACGAGAGCAACAAGCACGAGATCAGATTCTCGTGAAGAGAGGGAAGCAATGATTCTGACATTTTCTGGAGATTAGAAATGCCGGCGCTAAAATAAATCAACGAGAACCATGACAATAGCCGGATGAAGAAAAGCTACAAGAATAAGCTCAAGAACAAGAAGACGTCGTAGATCTTCCACTCTCCAAACAAGGACGGCCAAGCGTGACTCCAGTTCATCATATTCATCTGGATTTGTAGATTACAATTAAATCAAACTTTGACTATAAAAGTTTGATTTAGTTGCCCAGATGAGATCCTTTGTGGACATTTTGTGCATCTCAACATAACGATTACGTTTGACATAAACAACAGCCTCCTCGGACAAAAAGTGCCATGGCCGACTTAATCTGAGGTGAGAGAAGTTAGATTGAGTTCTTAATGATAGATGAAGCACAAATGAAACATGTCATTTGTCAATAAAAGAGAAGCAGATTAAACAATGTTCACTGGAATTTAGCAAATGGGTAACTGTCCCAGAGCATGCCCTGTTTTTAGACCCTTCTTCTCGGCAAGACAAACTACACAAAAACCCAATGGGAAAAAGTATAAAGCTCAAGGAGAACCGCAGTGAAGGAGGCTCCCACGGACAAACACCCTTTGTCCAGGACTGACGCGCTTCCTTTTGCAGGACTGTGGAGTCAGAAACACATCCAGGCACATGTGGAGCACTTCTTATATACTTGGTTGAAGTTAAAGTCCAAATGAAATTGTGTGACTTTTAATGAAGGGCTGGAAGGTTAATTTCTTCTCCAAAGTAATTTATTCATAATCGTTGCACTTCAATAACCTCTTTATTAAAAATACTAATATTTCTCCTTGTAAGACAGTAGCTTCTCAGGTGTAGAAGAATGCCTGGGTCACTGATGTATTCACTGGTAAAATAGAAGTCGCTGGGTAAAAAAAGGTTGGGTGCCACTGCTATGTTACAAACCATTACTACTACACTTTGAATGCTACTGAACAGTGGTGTCAAGTTGTGTTGGTTTGACAGACTTTTAACTGACTTTTATCGCCACTGGTCTCCGCACTGTTTGTCTCAGTGTGTCTGTGTGTGTGCGTGTGTGTGTGCGCGCGTGAATGAATAAATTAACTTGTTAAAGGCGAGTCCGCAGACAGGTTTGTTGGTTGCCTTCACAGCTACCTGATCTGGCACGTATAGCGCTTAGCATGTGGCGACATATGTTCCCCGGTTTAATTCAGGGCTGCGACGACACGGGAAACTGGGCCAACAGACAGTGACGCGAGTGCGAACTGGCAAAGAGAACAGGCCTGAAGTCAGCAGATTTAATGGGCCAAGAAACAAGGCTGGGTGAGAGCAAGTGTCGAGCGTTCCGTAGCTGTTTGCCAGCGTTGAAAGATAAAGTTGGATTTCTCTAAATTATCCAAGGCTTAGTGTTGGGCAATATGACAAAAAGCGTGAAAGGTTTTATCAGTGGTTCTCTGTTTGCTGAATTTAGAGTGCTGATCTCAGTTTGAGCCCAGTTTAATCCGGATGTAGACTTGATTTTGTCGTGTTATAGTCCTTGTTCAGCCCATGTTTAGTTACGGATTTAGACCTAGTTTTCTCCTAAATTTCAATGCAGTGTTTGTGCAAGTGTGAACGAATCCTTCAAGTCACTTTAAACCAAATGTTTCCTCTCCTTTGGGTCAGTCCTTGTTTTGCAACTGTGTTTTCACAATTTTAGACCCAGTTCAGCCTTTGTTTGTTTAGATCAAGTTTACACTGTATTTTATACTGTAGTTCAAACTTGTTGTAGAAGTCAAAATTGGTTAAATCTGCCTGTCGCTCATCAGGGGAGGGTGGGAAAAGAAGCATTGATTTGTTTGAGTCTAAAGCCCATTATTCGATCTTATGTCATCATGCTGCCCACCCCTAGTCTAGTGCGATGCCTCTAAAGCGATTTTAATGTTCATGTGAAGTTCTCATGTTTATTTAAGTCAAAGAAACCCACAAATGATGATTGATGTTCACAGCGATTTTCAAAAACTCAAGGGAAATGAATAAAAATAAAATGTCCCAGGATAAAAAAGCATTACGGAACCCCCATTTGGTCTATAAAGTTTATTTTCTCAGATAATGTGGGAACTTTGAGGTCCACACTGCTGCTAGAATTACACTCTCGGCTTGTGTTGTTGAGCATACTTAAAGGTGCACCATGTCACTTTTCCATGTCAAGTGTTTGTCACCTGCTGGTTTCCATTGAGATGTCATTTTATGTACGACTTGTCTTAAGACCCACTTTTATTCTATGGCCTTTAACACTGCGTACGTTTTGTGGTTCTGTGTTTTTATTTCATTTATTTATTGTTTTATTGTTTTGCTTTGATTCGATTTCAGTCTTTATTGTTTTAGTGAGATCAAACTGAGCATTTATAAACACCTTTTGTTTTGTTGACTTTGTGTCTGTGCAGCATTTCTGGAAACGGCTTTGTTTATAAAATGTGGATATGAATCATGTTCCACAGTGCGGCATTAAATGCATCTATATCTCCACGGAGACAAGCAGATGATGATGCCAGATTAGCAGTCCTACACGGAGAAGTTACATTTAAAAGTGCATGTACGACGAAGATGTGGGCAATATATCAAAATTTAGATAACATCGTGAAGGTTGTTGCAAAGATATGCAGTTTTGATATTGAGGATATTGTTTATTGTTACAAAAAAAAAATGCCACAATTAATATTAAAATAAGGTTAAAAGGTGATATTTCTGCACTTTTGTGATTCATTTGACAGACATTTCACATTTGTTTGATAATTAAACCTCAACTAATGCGTTTAAAGACATGTTTTTACACATTTCTGTTGGATACATTTAGATTTTAAATATATATATCACTGTATACATTTGGGTCTAACATCGCCCGCCCCTCTTATTGGTCATTTTACCACTAAGACACCTGTAACTGAATACTTGGATCTGTTAAAAGTCAAAGTGTGGACAATTCAAGGCAAAAAAAATAACACCAGGAAACTTGAACAGAAGAACAGAAAACCCCTTTAACATATAGAACTAATTTACTATCTCTGAGTGCCATGAGTAACAATATAAAAAGTGCACACTTTTAAGTAGAGGCACTCGTTCCTTGTCTCCTTTAGTGTGATAAATACAGACTTATTCTCGACAGGCATCATTCCTTTTAATCAGTGTCGCCGCGGTGATCAAAGACGCGCCACCTCCACAGGAATAGACACTACAATGGGATTCGCAAACTGCCATCGAACCGACGCCCGTGTGTATATGTGTGTGTGTTGTGTGTGTGTGTGTGTGTGTGTGTGTGTGTGTAAAAACGTCTTCTGCTGCCGCTGTAACTCCACAACTGCGCAGCATTCATGTCGACACACTGTCACATAAACTGGCAACGCAGAAATACGCCTCCCCTCTCTCACTCAGTGTCACACACTTAGCTCTTCTACTCACCGAGGTCTGGGTAATTAACCAGACAAAACAACTGCACAACACCAACACAACTCGTCAGAGAAAAGAAGGAGAAGAGAATAAAAAAAAACAATCACAGACAGGAAGTTACAAGGGAGACGCGTGACAAAAACACAAAAAGAAATGGCAAAGACGAAAGACGTGCGACTACAAACGCGAAAGGAAAAACAGTCCAAAAACAGAGGAGCGACAGTAGATGAGGTAATGATGGAAATAGGGACAAATGTGCGCGTCGTAATGTGGGTGCGCTTGAAAAATAGGACTTAAAACATTGCAGATTTAAGAAGAAATATGTTAAAGTCGCTGTTACATCACACCATTAGGAGACGGGCATAATTAAGCAAAATGGCTGACTGGTTCTAAACTGATGACGATGCTTACTGTGTTTGAAAACTACTGTTGTCTGATAACGGACAGTCTCATTTTGATCCAACAACTGCTGTATATATGTACAAAGTTACATTAAACCAGTCTAATTCTATCTCGATGGGGGCAGTCTAAAGGGAAGAAATACTAAAAGATCAGGCGGCGAACAGTGAGTTGTGGGTGGACGTCGCAGAGCCCATTGTAAACATTTTATCGATCGTAAACGTGGACGAAAAAGCCCGATATGTTGCTAAAATATGTTTTGGAATAAGAGCTGAGATTGCGGTCCATCTCTGCCTCGCCGTCTGACAAAAGCAGTTTAAAAGCTGGAAACGTGGCCAAAAGCGTTTCAACGGTTTTAAAATCACGGATCCCAACTTTATTAACTTGAAATGTACATTGTGCGGAATGCATTTTGTTGCATTTGCTCATTCTGTAACCTACTGATGACATTCAATTATATACTGTTCGGTTTCATGTATTTTTGGGCCCAAAATTAAAAGCTGCATTCAGTTTTTTTTGCAATAAATATTCTTGTGAAAAACAGAGCTGCAAAGTCAGTTTTAACCCGTCCGCTTTAGTCAATCTTGTCATATTTCCATTCGATTGTGCGCAGCCTGAATGCGGAAAACGCAGCTATGCGTGAGTGCCACCTTGTGTGACCCGGACACTTCATCTGAACTAACTCGATTTGTCAATTTGAACCAAAGGTTAGACTCTCCATAACGCGGACCTTTTGAAACATGCCATCCTCTCGCTTTGATTCTTTTGTTCCTTCTTCATTTAAACAAAGAAAAACAATTAATAATTTATGTGACCCAATTAATTTAGAGCAGTGGTTCAATTAGCGGTTTGTGCAGCTTTTGTTCAGCTAATGCTAGTGCTACTTCCTGTTTTTTGTTGTTTTTTTCACCGTATAGAAAACTAATTATCTCTTATAGTCAGAAATGCGCAGCGGGTTTAAGGCTTGTGTCTGATCTCGATGTTGCTTCTTATTTGTTCTGCTCATTACGTGATCAAAGCTATTAGCGTGTTTACGGAGCGCGGCTTTCATGTTGCAATAAAGCACAAATATACAGTCATAGGGTGATAAAATATGAATGAGTGTTTGTGTGGATGTGAGCTTATTGTTTTGCAGCTAATTTCAGGTTTATTTACAAGATTTTCCAAAAATGTTAAGGATTTTATCTGTGACTCCAAACAGCAGGCTCGTTTATAGTTGGAAAACATTACGGCAAATGTATAATCACAAAGTGCAGACGAGAAATCTATATTGCGATGAACTGTGCACGTTTTTCTGGTTATTTCTTTGCCTGGATGTTCCACAGAACGGCAAAGAAAAGTTACATACGTGTCACAATTATTACTATATCGACTTATTTTTCAAGAAATTAAAGCAGAAACAAGATTTTTTTTGGGGGGGGGCTCAACATTCATCATGTGCACATTTTCTTTGCACTAGCATAGAAAGTTTAGTCATTTTTTTGTTGCTGTACAATAATATTTGAGCTGCAGAGGGTCAAATAACTTCTACACAAATTATAGATACTAACTTACTGCTAAGTGTTTGTTTATTGCAGCTGATTATGCGTAGAAAAATATTTATTAAGGTTTTCCTGCTTTAAAGACACCATGACGCAGTTGTAAATTGTATTATCGTTTATCGTGATATTTTTCTATGTGGCAATTTGAAACGTGTTCAATGTCTTGCACCTCAAATGAACAAGTACTTATGTCTTGTTCCGACCTGGTTTGTATCTGGTGGTCAGTTTGTAAGCCTAATTTAGTCCAACTGCTTTGAACTGCTTTAGTGCCGTGCTTGGCTCGTAATGACTCCGTTGTGTCACTGTGTCAAGTACTGAGGGTCAAATCTCAGTCTTCAAATTACAACTAAAACTGACGCATTTGTGGTTTGGATTAACACTTACGGAGCAATCTTGCACAGTTCGACAATTAACATTTGCTCAATCCCGAAATGCCTGCTCATTAAGTGATCAAAGCTCTTGGTGTGTTTACGGAGCACGGCTTTCATGTTGCAATAAAACACAAACACAGAGTCATAAGTCTATAAACTATGTGCAGGAAAAGCTGGTTGTGTAAATGGGAATAAATTGATGTGATGAAACTCTGGGCTAACAGGAAAACGAACACACACAAACACACAAAAAAAAGCGCATTTTAGTCTTGGAGCTGCGCAGCCAGATGGAAATACATGCTTACTGTTCAATTATTCAACATGTACAAATACTGCGGGCCAGGTAAAGGGATAAAAAAGCACAAGCTAAGCTAACAGTGGCCCACAGTGTCAACAACCAATCAGCACGGAGAGCGCGGTGGCTATCGAGGCACATGTGACCCTCGCTGACCCCCCAGCCCTAATGATTTATAAACATGACGGAGAAATGCGAGAGGAGGGAGCGCCTCGAAAGTCCTCCAGCTATTTAAATGTGGAGAATTCTTATTTATTCACATAGAGAGAGAATGAGAGGACCCTCGGGGGTAAGGTTCAAAACAATACACAAGGAAAAGAAGGGAAAGAAAGGAGAAAGAGAGAGTTTTAGATGTGAGATTGCATTATGTAGCAGGAGAAGGTTAGAGGGTAGAAGAGACCCATTTTAGACTTGTAAAGAGGTATTCACTAACACAGTATGTTTACATGGAATAAGGCAGCGTTGCATTACCTGACATTCATGTTCGTTTAGCGCTCAGAACAGACCACGGCTAAAACAAATGTGGTGCAATGCATAAAGTGACAACGCACAAATTGGTTTACGTCGAAACATATGCTAAAACAAAGAGCACATGATTTGATGTGGCAAGCCAAGAAATGAGCGGCTGAAAAAGGTAATGGGATCTTGAATAATCCTTGAATAAACCTTATGGACCGAGGCGTATCCCAATCTCTTCTCTTTCAGCGTAACTTAATGTAAGGCTGGAAACAGCACAAATGTTTTTGCAGCACAAAATAAACCCTGAATCCATTGCTAAATCACCGCTGCTATTTCGAAATGGTGTAATATGATGTCATTTTTAGTCCAAAGTCCAGTTTAGGTTGGTAGTTTCAACACTTTTACATTGTTTAAATTGTATTATTTCACGGCAACAGTCTGACATTGCTCCATTATTGCTGAGGTGACACAGTTCATTATTTGACTTTTGTTTTGGTGTTGTATTTTGTTTGTTTGGGTTTTGAGTGTTTGAGTCCCATTCGAGGATTCCAACCGCTAAAGGTGGAAACAAAATGTCACAAGTTTACATGACGAGGATACGGTTGGGAAGGGCATCTGACATAAAGCCTACATCAGATCAGTATGTGGTTACTGGGTATATAGTGTTTTACGGAGACGCCAATAATAATGAGCTATGTATTTGCCAGTATTTGAAGATTATACCCATTAGTTATTAGCACATTTAGTTAGTCCCCTGGTTATCCTTTAAGTTGCCTTAAACTATAATATTTACAATGTTTGAAAAGTCTATGTGAACCACAGCGGACTTTGGTGCGGACAGGACTGTTGAGATCAATAATGTTTGTGTCTTTTAAAAACTCAGACGCTTTAATAAACTTTGTCTTTACACAATGCCAGAAGTACAGGACTACATTTGTGCATGGAAATATACAAATCAAAGCCGATTTTCATGGAGCAAAAAGCAATGGTAGCTACTGTATATCATAAAAAGGTTTTGAGGCTGGTGAAAGTGTACAGTATCAAGACTTTAGAAACACAGAGGAGCTTCAGTCGGAGTGAATGCAAGATGATATAAAAACATACGCAAATGAAACTAAAAGACTCCAGGTGTGTTTTAGGCGAGTATTCCAGAATACAACACGGTGAAAACCTCAACAAGTCCGATTAGAATAACACATGCCCTTTAATACACACATTTAAACAACAGTGACATGTCTTTGTACAGTATTTCTGCAAACACGTGCGAGTGAGACCACCAGATTTGTGTCCGCACGGAGCGTCGTAAATCTACATCCACAGTCGCACCCAGCCCCCTGCCTCCAGCCCTGTGTTTGCGTCTGTGTCTTCATACAATATTAAAGTGGCAGTGTGTGTGGGTATAAAGAGCACTGGGGCCTGCTGCAGTGAATTATAGATCACTATTGATTCACGAGCGCACACACAGACACACACACACACGCACACGAGCGCACACAACAAACTCTGCACAACAACACACTCGCTTTATTAGATTAAAGCGTGGCAACTAAGAAACGGACAATCAGCACCGGCACCAGCTAATGGCGACTGGACGCTGCAAATGTTAATATATTAGGTATATTAAAGGTGAGCAGTGGGACAGAGGCTGTAACCGTGGTAAAAAAAAGCACAGGGGCGCAGCTAAATAGTGTATACTGACAAATATATACACATTTTATTGAATAACTTACTAAAATGTTCATGAAATTTAGGAAAGTTTGTAATAATGTTGCCATTTTAAGCTTTGATTAATGGAAAAAGGTGAGTTTGGGAAGTCACTGTGTACAAACAATGCCCGAAATGTTCCACCGTATGACATTAAACTTATCTATCTCCATGGAGACCCGGTCACAATACGAATGCATGGCGGAACCTCTGCCAGAAAAGTTACATTGATTTTCTTTAAAGCAGCACAAATAAATGCAACATATTGAAATGATACTGATAAATAACTATGTGGAAGCAATTTGTTCCATTTATACTTACAGTCCACTCTAGCATACTGTAAATGTGAAGAATTGCCTTGGAAAAACGAGTGCAAAATGCAACATATTCAACATTTTAAGCAAATACCTAATGTTTAATATGATGATAAGTGATTTTACCCGTAACATTTTGACTGCCAATGTCAAATCGACCTCTCAATTGAGATGGCGCAGCTGTGTTGATGAGGAAAAACAGGATATCTGACGTTATTCGATGCACTGTGTTTTAGTTCATTGTATTTCATTTTATGAGCTCATAAAATCTGCTTCAAGGTCCAGTAATGAAATGAAAAAGGAACAAACTGTAGTAAAAAAAAGGTTGTGGTGCTTTCCGGTCTTTTCAAAATAAACCTCGAACATCCATCCCGAGTCCTTGGTTCACACAACAATACTCAGAGGAAGAAGAGGGAAATTACTATATCAATATACAGATAAGAGGAAGTGAGGACTCCAGCCGACAAAGAGTCAACTGGACTTGGGTTGTCAATGGATTTTTATGTAATTTACAATGAACAAATTGTCCAATCCAGTTCACAATTTTGGCTCTAATTGTAAGACTGATTTTTGACACATGGGAAATAAAATCATCATAAAAGACCATTCTCCACAAGTTGTTGACCAGTAATTAGCTTCTTTTTTTGTTTTTAATAGTCGACTGCTCAAATGGTTCAATTGGTCTTTCTGTATTTTCTTACTTTTTACAAAATATAGACGCATAAATCATAAATATATATATAATTATGGTGCCAGTTTATTTACTAGCAAGCCTGTATCTGATCAAATACTTCCCCATCAGTAAGAGTCTGTGTACAGTAAGGCTGAACAATGGCGATTGCGATTTATATTTTAATAGTATAAATCGCAATGATTCTGTTCATCAACTCCAGAGCGAAGGCTGAAATCTGAACTGCTAAACTAATACAAGAATCTGATCAAGTCTACACGGTTAGCAGCTGTTGTTCACAACAGGACAGTATATTTTGTTGTTTGCAAAAGACTTAAATAATGGCAGTCTAATTGCGACCATTCTAAAAGCCATTTCGATTTGATTGTGATGTATCGTGCAGCTCGACTGTATGGTCCAGATAACGATATTGCAGTACTTGATTATTTCATTCATTGATTAGTGCAGGGCTATCCAACTTAATTTTCCCGAGAGTCAGATTTGTCGAAGGGCCAAGGCGTCTGGGTGCACAACACGACACTGCTGTTATAACATTTTGGGTCGCACAGAATATCCCCAACACTGTTTCAATACATTTAGTTAATACAATACAATAACTACTGATAGATTCGACAAAATGCTTTCGCCCATCCAGGACAGAATGAAACTAGGACTAGACCAACTGAGTACCAACTAAGTCTCTGAACCAGGACTAACCCTGAATCAAGGAAAGTCTAAACCAAGACCAAAGCAGGTCTAAACTAGTGCTAACCCAGAATTAAATCAGTAACCAAAATTATTATTATTATTTTTCCATATCTGGAAGATGGGTTGTGGGCCGGATTAAATCGCTTGGCGGGCCTGATTTGGCCCCCGGGCCTTATGCTGAATTGCCCTGGATTAGAGGGAACAACACGGTTGAATACTAAACCACAGCTGGGGACAAGTTACAGAGCTTGGTTTTAAACTCTTTCAGCCCCAGAATAAGACAGTGATCTTCAGAGCTCCAGCAGAACATGGACAGCTTTCTCCAGAGACCTGCTCTTTGTCCCCTGCTCCGTGCAGTGGGTGACACCAGGGGCGCTCTCTCGCTCTCCTCTCTCTGGGCCAAAACGAGCGTGACTTAACATCCCGCTCTTATAGTCAAAGACATCCTCCTCTCTATTACCTGCTGATGGAAAGGTCAAGCCTCGTGAAAAGCAAAGGTTGGAGCTGCTGATAGTGTAAAAGCGCCTTCTGGTTCCTTGTTCCTTCCCTCTCTCCTCGCCTCCTATAGCCTTGTCAGCACTCTCACCTCCTCGACTTCCTTTGCTCGTCTTAATCTTCAGGAAGAAAAAAGAGGTGTGAGGGAAAATAGGACTGACGCGGCTCTGTCAAAATCACAGAGGAGGAGACAGATGCCACGGCTCTATCAGCGCTGAGTGGCAGAGGCTGACAAAGGGGAAGTTATTACAGATTCTGAGAGCATTAGCATGACTATAGATGTCTTAAAATGCAGAGACGAGAGCGAGGGCGTGGACAGTCTATAGCTGTAGGTGAATATATTAAATAAACTTGTCAAGAATATCCAAGTTTGGTTGGGTTTCCTCCAGGCTCTTTGGTTTCCCCCATCCGCCCAAAACATGCACATTGGTCCTTTCTGCCACTGTGATACTGCACCGTGACACAGAAACCGTCGTCTCATGCAGGGTCCCTTCAGTCTCCGCCCACTTTTTTTCGTCACTCTTTGTAAAGCACCAGGATTGAGAGGTCCACCACTGTCATCTTAAATACGACTTTCTTGTGACGTGCAGTTCTTGATATTTGGAAAGGGGGCAGCAAAACGCCAGCTGTTGTCAAGTCTGCCGGAAATTAAGAAGTATCAGAGGTACTACTTTCTGGAATACTACCATGTACCATTGGATGAAAACTGACATGTTTTGCAGAATGTCTCAATTGTATTATCTCAATTATCTGCGTTTAAAACACAATGCTTAATTTAAAGTGCATTTATCTTAAACAGAAGAAACACAACCAAATACAGGCCCTTTCTGCTCTGCACTGCGTATAGAGAATAATATAGCACGTCATATCATGTGGGACGCAACTAAACTTTTAAACTTGATCATAAGAAAAAAGCTGTTTATTCCAAAGTTGTAACCACAAAGATACCCATTTCAGTCTTTTCGTAATATAATATAATAACACAAGACTTAATCCATAATGAACAAATACTTAATGTAAAACAATTCAGGCTTAGTAACTACTTAATAAAAACTCCTGACCCCTTTAATTCGACCAGCTCAAATCACTATTAGTTTCGATACAAGTTTTAGTGTTGATAAGTATCTGTATCCGTTTGTGACCACCCTAATAACCTGTCCATGACTAGTGACACCTCCACAGACCCAAACCTCCCTCCCTCACTCTCTTTACATTAGTGCGACTAGACTCTACCTAGCTATTCATGTTCTTGACCTTTCCGTCCGCCGCTAATAGAGTGCGTCTTTGACTACGGGGCCCGGATGTTAAGTCACGCTTCTTTTGGCCCCGAGGAGGAGCGAGCCAGCACCCGGTGGCACGGCACCCCCCCCCACCCCCCAGCCTCTAACCAACACGGGCTGAAGGGCTACGGGACACGGGAGATGGATGGACCAGCAGCGGCCGGTGTCAGGGGTGAGGGGCGCGCGGAGAGGCGACATTAGCGCAGCCTGGGGGTTCTGTGTAGAGGTTATAACGCCTGTCTATGTGTGCGCTAAATGGGATGGAGCAGGGATATTGGTCTGGCGGTGCGGGTCATTCCAGAGAAAACATAAAACATAATCATCCATTAAAATGCAGGTTCACACTCTCCATCACAGGACACTGCCATAAACGTGTGTGTGTGTGTGTGTGTGTGTTTGCTGATATACATTGCATTGTGGACGATGCGGCGTTGAAAATGCCAGGAGAAAGTGAAAGAGACAGTGGTTTCAGGTCATGAGGACTTTTATTCATGTGGCGTAAATCAGATTTTTATTTGGACGTCGGTGCGTGAGAGCGAAATGTATTCGTCGTACAATAAATAATACAGTATAATAATGTTTGTGATCAGTCAGTGTGACGTGTCCGGATTTATGTCACGCGCTGAATAAAAAAACGGACCGGCGTTTTAAGGTGACAACTGGATTTGGATGTTTGCGTTTGGCTTTTGCGTTTTATAGTTGTTATTAAGCATTTAAGATGGTAATGCTGGCGCTTGTTATATATTACGTGTTGAAATATATGTCTGTTCTAAAGGGCAGTGTAGGCGTGGCAACAAACAAACAAATAAAAGGCTTCATGGAGGAATAGTTGTTACAGTAATTCAGCCAAACCCGTAATAAACCGTTTTGTCTTATACTTTTAATCGCAAGGCACAATCATCCAAAATTGTAAATAACGTAAAGGGCATTGTGACATTTATTTTCAACTGGAATGCAATTATTTAATAATTCAGATGTGTTATTTCCTATTTTTTAAAGAATGCAATACAACAATGTACCTAAAAAAGCATGATATTTGATATAGTTCTTGATATTATTGTGAGTTATTACGAGGGGGGAGATATATTGAAAAGCATTTGGAGACATTTAAGTTGTGAGTATTGGATTTATATATGTTTGTGTTACAAAGGCTGCAAAAAGAGTAGATTAAACAGATTTTTCAGCACTTTTGAGGTTAATTTGACCTCCATTTACTTTTTGGATCTTAATCGCAATATTTATAGACACGTTTCAGCCCATTTCGGATGCTATTGTCTGAATATTATCATAGGAATAATAAAAAAGATATATACGGACATTCATTTTTGTCACTATCCCGCAGCCCTGTCACGTGAGAACACTACGGGTGTGTGGAGTTCACTTCCATGTATTTAGCTGTGAGAGGAAAGTGTGACCAAAGACAATTCATAATAAAAACAAACGAGGACATACATTCTCCGCAGAAAAGCCATTGTTGGTCGAACAATCACAATAACTATGACAGAGAATGTCCAGATTATCTAAATGAGTAATGCCCAGCGCAATAACTGGTCATTTTTTGGAAGCTTTAAGTGCATCGTCAGCAGTTTTTACTTTTACTTCCATCACACAATCCGAGACGTTTTTATCTCTTTGGCTGTAAAAGATATTCCCGCAATGCTGATGTACAACACGGGTCAAATTAGCACAATGATGGGAACGAAATAGCTGCAACTGGCCATAATTACCATATTTTCACCTCTATATCAATGAATGCAACGGTTGGGTCCCACACATGAGCTTGAATCTTCAAATTACTGAAGAAACTGAAGAAACACTGGAAAACAGATCTGAGGCGCAGCCATTAGTCTCTAAAAGTCTTCTGTTTATTCAGTTCTTTTATTTTATTAAAACCAACGACAGCAATATATTAATATACAAGCTATTAAGAAGAGTAAATAAAAAACATACCGGTAACTCTGTATAAGATGTATTATATATAATAAATGACTGTAGCTTGAACTCCTTCACTGAGAGGTTGTCGCTCAATTTAAACATTTCTGCGTTTTTTGATGCAATTCTGTTTTGATTTAGTCTTAAATGTCTCTTTTAAATGTGCAAATGTTTTAAATGTAAACGTGTGCTGCTACTTTTTCACTTTGCCCCAGGCTGAAAAAGATTTTATTCATAATATTAAAACAATTAAGTATCGAATAGTGCAACAATACAAAATGTACCAACAAGTTTAAAATACAGTACAATAATAGCATTGTAGCTTATACGTCCTGGATTTATAGGATTTAATGACAAGATTTAGCCCATTTAATATTATTATAGGGATGAAAACCATTACCTCAATTATCTTTTACGGTGACATTAATCACCCACAGTTCACAATAGCGCTCTTTATAAACCGTCTTATGTTTTTGGTAATTACTGTACGTTTGGTTTTATTATGGACTTAAAGTTAAACGTCTCTGTGTCTGCGCGTGACTGTTTGCGCATTACAACGTATTCTTTCGCAAACACCGAGAACGCAAACAACCCCCGTTTTTTATTTTCATTTTGGCACCAGGGCGACTTTGAAACGCCAATCACCCGGGCCAAAAGAGCCTCGCTGTCGACACCGTGATGAAGTATGTAACTAGCTCCAGCCCTGAAGATCAGAATGGCTGGCAGTGTGCGAACATGTTTGTCATCTTAAAACTATTCGCCCTCCGCTTAGCCAAGAAAACAACACACAGCGCGTTAACAATGTGCAATGGAAGGGAGGAGCAGGGAAGATATAAAGAGGAATAAAAGGCATGGGAGATGAGAGACAGAGAGAGAGAGAGAGAGACGATCGCGGAGACCAAACTGTTATTTAAACCAGGCGGGCGCGCAAAAACATCACACTAAATAACTCGGCTGTTTAGTCTCCACCTCAGACGGTTGGGAGGAGGAGGAGAGTGTGCGCGCGCGGGAGAAAGAGATAAAACATGTAATAAGACGCTGTCAGAGCGCGAGAATCCGGGACGAATCGGAAGACTAATGAACGGTAAAGTGCGGCCGTCAAAGAAGCAGAGGCGTCAGCGAGCCGAGTCGAGCTGGCAAAGTCGAGCGCGTTCTGGGAAACCGTTCGAGGGCGCAGTGTCAAGAGGTTTGCGGGACCATAGCGACGGCTGAGTTAAGACCAGGGCTGTCAAAAGTATCGACAGGCAGATGCTAATCGATACTGAAACTAGTGTCGGCGCTACAAAGATACTCATTTGAACACGTGTCGAAACTGAGAAAACTCACGTACACAGGGCGACGTTTGACCCTTCTAATCATCTTGAGCTTTGACAGAACTAGTATGACACCAAATAAAGAAAGTACCATTATGTGTTAAAAATCACAGTATATTGTCCAAAAAAAATACTTCATCAAGCCTATTCCCGAGTATCGAAATGGAGTTGGCTGATTATTGAAGAATTTAAATACTAATGGTTTTTGTGGAGCTATGATATGATACAGAAACAACAAGAGCACACTTTTACAGGCTATAACAATTCAAAATGAAATTAAAACTTCAATATTCTGACGACAGTTTTACAAATGTGCTAGAATGTGCTTGTATATGTCTTAGTTGAGGAGCAAAACGTGAACGGACAATAAAATTAACCGCAAAAGGGCAGAAATATCACTTTATAGTATCATTGTTTGGGAGATCACACTCGATGTTTCTGTTTTTAATCGTTTTAAATATATACTCAATATTCTAATTGTGCGTATCTCCAAAACAACAACAACAACTGCGATATCATCCATTTTTCAGAATTCAGAATTACTTTTATTCATCCCCAAGAGAAAATGACTTTGTTAGAGACATGCAGCAGAAAATACTATACATTTTTGTTGAATATCTCCAGCTGTACCTTCTACCAGGAGAGTGACAGTGAACAGAAGAACACGCGTTAAACTGAGTCAGTTCACATGCACAACAGTGTTTTGTTTCCATATCAGAGCTCGTGTTAATCCCGTCCATGTGTCAGACAGAGTTGTACTGCTGCGGTGCGTGTTCAGCAGAAAGACTGGCACACGGCGAGGGCACGTCCGACTGACGACAGGAAAATAGTGCTAATGCAGCAAGGAAGCTGTTCTGTCCCAATTAAGCTAATAAAACACTCGCTCCCTCCTGCCCGCAACTGCCTAATAAGCCATAAACACAGCTGAACATTTATAATTCGAGCGAGTCCATAAAAAAAGCTCTCTACACATGTGCCGGGCCAAAAGAGAGGTGTGCCCCAGCCGCCACACAGAGAAATCAGTTTTTCTACTAAAAGAAATATTTAGTAGTTCTCTGAATTAATGTGTGAGTGGAGGAGGAGGGGGAGGAGGAGGAGGAGGAGAGGAGGAGAGGTGGAGAGGAGGGGCCGGAGACCAAAGACGAGCAGCGATCTGTGGCTTCCCTCTGCGTTTATAGTCAGGAGATTAGGAGAGGGTTTGGAGGGAGGGTTTGAGCCCCTGTGGAGAGGAGATGTTCAGGGACCCACCGCAAAAAAAAACAAAAAAAACGAAAACTGAAGCTCCCATTTCAGGAAAAACAGGCTGGATGTGGAGCAAATGGGAAGAAATGGGTCACAGGTGAAGGGAGTCGTGGGGAAAGAAGGACATTTAGGTTAACGGTTTAACTTAATACAGAATTATAATGTTTATCCGCGTTTTGAGAAGTTCTGAGATATTGAGCTTGAAAGTTCTGACCACACATGGAGCAAAACAGAAGGAGGACATGGTTTTTGCTCATGTAAACAAAATAAAGGAACCCTAAATCTTGATAAACGTTTACAGAAGGTATTCGGGAACAATACGAAGAATGCCAATTAGAACCCGATACGGCGAAATAGACTGACTAAATAAATGTTTGAAGTATGTGCCTCCGCTTTGCTTATTCTTATTGCAAAGTAGTTTAGTGGACCTCTGCAGTTTGACTATTTGATCTATTCAGAGACAAATCTGTTCATGTTTTTTGTCCTCTTTTGTGTTGATCATTATTTAGAATTACGGTACCTTATTCGTGGTTTAGTCTTATTTTGGACCTGGTTCAGTCTTGGTTTAAAGTCCGGGTAAAAGACCACTGACTGACTTATACAGGATTAATACTCCAAGCCTCACTGACGGTGGTGAAAGCCTAATGAAAACTGACTGAACGATCAAATTAAACCTCTATTCTTCATTTAAAGTTAAATCGCCACAGTTGTTCTGATTCTACTGTCATCTACCTTAGAGCTTTTTACATCCCAGGAATTAAGTCATCAAACTCGTGTATTTTAATAGGTAGCTGTGTTGTTGTGAATCCTGCTGCTTCCTGGACCCTGATACTTTGGCCCTCCTCCTTCGAGAGCCGTCGTAAACGCAGTGTGAGAGCGCCGTAAAACACTTCTTAAAAACACATTTGCAGTTTACTGACTCAACACAGGAGCCCTGGCCTGGAGCAGGGGGAAAGTTGGAGACAAGAAGAGGATTGGACAAACAGGCAGATTTGGGGTTTTATTATGTGCTTTCGGTTACAAATATGGAGGGGGAAATTGAGTTTATGGCAGCCTGAGGTCATACTATTGTTTCCAAATATAATATTCACAAACATAGGCGCGTTGGAAGCGTCGAGGCTCCCTGTTGAGATAGTTTTAGCTTGGTCCAATTTAGGCTGTGGCCACAAGAATGCAGTTTAACTTTAACACAGCACTGCAGTCGAACAGAGCATTGTTCTTCTTCTCTGCAGGAATTTCGAAGTTAGTGAAAAGTTATCGGGCGTAAGTGTAAAAATGTTGAATTAGTTGTAATGTATTGCCTCTTTTTATGACATAACATCATTTCCACGCATGTTCTGTTCTATTAACCGTAACTGATCTAGTAGTAAATATAAATGGAAACTCGGAAACTCTGAAAAAACTCTATTTCCCATCCGTCTTTCCCATGGATCAATGTTTCTCAAACAGTGGTATGTGGGCTGCTTCTGGAGGTACGCGGAGCCCTCTGTAGTTTGAGTATTTGTTTTATTGACAGACAAATCTTTGCATGTTTTTGTCCTCCTATCTTATCCATGGTTTAGTCTCATTTAAGACCCGGTTTAGTCTCATTTAGATCATGTTCACGTTTAATTTTGCCTGAAAGAGTCTGGTGGTGTACTCAGAAAGCCAAATATTATCATACTTTCATACTCCCCCCCCCCCAGTAAAGTTTGTAATGAAAATGTAGGTTTTGTGGTCTTTTGTTACCACACAGATTAGTCCGGATTAAAGTGTTTGGTAAAATGAATGGTAAAGTTACATGCATAAACAAGTGGTGGGATTTTGAAAATTGAGATTTATATTTATACCAATTCAGAGTAATCATTTAAAGCAGTCTACACCACAGATTGGGCACACGAAAAATGCTATTCCAACTGTTCCTGTTTTTAAATCCTCTGTATAGACTGGAACACCAATAAACTGTCAACATTAGCAATAGTTTCGATCTTTAACCAAAAGCACTACAGTTACTTCAGCACATACGTGGCTCTATAACACTTATAAATACAGCTGTATATTTTACTGTGCAGTCGACCAATGCAATAGCTTGATAAACAATTCATAACTTGTGTAATCCCACTACAAACATTATTATTATTACATTTTTCTGGGCTAAACCGAGCAAAGACGCTTTTTTTCTACCTCCAAGTCAGTCAGTGTGTGATGCAATCTCCATGTGCATGTTTCTAGGTGCTTTTAGGCCTCGGTAAAAGAAATGCTGTTTTTTTTCTCGTGTAATACTTTTGCCTTGTGTCTGTTTGCAGCCACAGAGCCGGAGTTTCACTGTGGGCTTCATTAAATTTTCATTCAACTCGGCGAGATTACAACCTTCAGTGTGGAGCTGCAGTCTCTCTCAGTGAACGGTGAAGGGGAAAGGGGCTTTTAGCAGCAGTTACAGGGAAAATAGAGTGAATGTGTGCGTAAACAGGCCTTACATTACATTCGTTAGTCTATGGAGGTCAAATTGTAATTATTTAATATGGTTTTGTTTAACTAAATGGTCATACTATCCATGGGTTTAAGAATAATGAGAAATTAGGATTTTTAAAACAAAAAATAATATAGTTTGAATGTGAAAAAGTCATAAAAACGCTGCATAACAGGAAGATGAAACCCTAAACAAACATAAAGCATATATGTGTTTGAAATGGTGACGATTTTTCATAGTAATACATCGTGTACATGTACATACCACAGTGTTCTCCCTGTAGTTGCTTGAATGACGATATTGTTTTATGGTATTTAATATGGCTTTTGTTTTGTTTCTACAACTAACACAAACTAGGAATGTCCTTTGGCGATACGGCGCAACATAAAACAATGAAAACATAATAAGACCAAAAAACATACTACATATAAATAGATAATGAACCATATGGACTGAAAAATGGTGAAAAACGAGCAGAGCAATTAAATAACGTACTTTTTAAGGGAATTGTTTATGTTAACTTGAACATAGGAGTTCATTGGTTAAAGTGCATATTCTCATGGTTTTCTAATTCTGACTTATTTTGGTGGGATATACCCTTTGGTAAATATTCATCTTAGTTTTACGTCAGTGGAGTGGCAGTTTGTGAAGAAAAACTAGAACAATACAAGTTCAAATTTACAGGAAGTGTCATCAATAAGCGAGATTACATACATCGAAAATGCGGAGACAATTTAAACCCAACAGACACAGTTTTATGACAGTTTAAACTATAATTTAACAAAATAAAGGTGTTATTATTCGTCAAATCGTAACTATTGTGTAATTTATATGGATTTTGGCCCCTGTTTACAGTATGGTTGCTAGGTACTTATGTCACATCTGCTGCTCATGTCCAACCAGGAAGTAACATTATAAACTTCACCAAATTGGTTAAACTGGGGGAAATATGGCAACATTTTGTAAAATTCTTCCATAAAATCATGTTGAGTGAAATGTGTAGTCTAATCTGTCATATGCACTTTAATCTACACTGGTGCAATGGACTCTAAATAAACAATAGTAATGATAAATAATGGATTAAAAAGTCAAATCACTGCACACTGTTCAAAAGTACTTTGTATTGTGACTAAACTCAAAAGTTTGTATTACAAAAAGCAACATTTTAGTTTCAGGTGATGGAAATATAATAACCCAACGTGTCCTCATCCTTGGGCAGACATGCAGCAATACAAGAGAATCTAAACATCGATACTGCGCTCTTAATCATTGTGAAAAATATGTATAATAAGTGTAAACAAATGAGGGAAACAGAAACCAAATAAAACAACAACTATGGAACATGAAGGGCAGCTCTCGAATGTAAACAGATTTGTACATAACTGCATTGAGCCGAGTTGCGCCGCAGAGGAATGCATGTTTGTCTTTCCGGGCATTGTGGGACAGAGATTGATACCGCCTCTCTGTTACTGACGGACGATTGTCGAGGCTTCCTGAAGTAATTATAAAAAGCAACAGCGGTAACACACACCACGCCTGTCTGCAGCGCCGCGGGCAAACAGTTCACCGTCTCTACCTGCTCCAAACAGAAATCAGTTTGTGTGATGTGAAGATCGCTCAAGCTCTGGAGCCTCCGTTCAAAGTTCTTTTATTTTTTTCATTTCTTTTGGACTTGTGGCAATGAAGTGGTGCTTTCTCAACTTCCTTCTGTCATGTTCACGTTTGTGTTGTCTGGTTAATTTGAAAACAAACCATGTAAAAATGTAATAGAATGCGGAAAAACCTGATGAATTCTTAAATCTGAAATGTTCGCTCGTGACTTTTGGGAATCATGAATAATGTTCTGTCAGTGAATGTCTTGCTTTGTGTGTGCGTGTGTGTGTGTGTTACAATTTGTATGAATAGTTGGCAATTGCAGTGTGTTATTGTTATTTTGAACATGCATAAAACATGAGTGTATCAGGTCAAAACCCACTAAGACGACAACATAATCTGATTCAGGTGGTCTTAGCCTCACCTAAAGAAAGCCAACCAACATTATGAATTCTGTTAGTTAATACTCGTGGGCGATTCTGACACAAATGTACATCTCAACATGTTTTTTGGAGTCTCCCGATAACGATAATCTGGCGATATTAAGTCAATCCAACAGAAATGTGTTAAAACATGACGTATCAGTTCAGATTTTATCAGACAAATGTGAAATGTCTGTCGAACTAGTCACAAAAGTGCAGAAACAGCACCTTATACCCTTAATCAGCTCTTTTTGTGGCTTTTTTTTCTTCTTACTATAAACGATATACTTGATTTTCAAATTGTGCATATCTTTAAAAGGATATTCACAATGTTATCTAAATTTCTATATATTTCCCACCTCTTTTTATTTCATATAAATAAATACAGGTTCGAAAAGGAGTGGTAGGAACTATTGATGCCTGCTTATGGTCCAGTTTTATAAGTAGATTTCGATTCATTTCCATATACAGTATAACACAGTACATTTTATGAAGTATGCAATAACAAACTGCAGTCCAAAGCCTTGCCCAACGGCACTTCAGAGAAACAGAAAGTCAAATGGCAACTGCAGTGCGAACTCCATGACCCATACAGAATCTGGCACAGGCCGAACTGCGATACAAAACAAATAGCCGCCATTTTTGATTATGCGTTTTGGATTTGAGTCAATGTAAGACGTTGTAAGCGCAAACCAAACGGCATCAGAACAAAGCAAGACGCGCCGTAATGAGTAGGTCGACATATTAGTGCTCGCTGGCCTCCTATTGTCTTGCTGCGGAAATGTTAAATTGGCACATACAGTGTAGGCCTAGACATTTGGCTATCAATCACACGGCGTATTGTAGCGGGCCGCTGTTGTGCCAGATGAGAGGTATTCAGGGAAGCGTCAGCCGGACGGGAAGTGGCAGTGATGGACTTCCTGTTGGGATGGAAATCTCATCTGCGGGGCGAGCTGCCATGGGTGTAGCTGCTTCACGAGCACATGCACACAACAAGGGCCAGCACAATTAAAGGGGAGGACACGGCGCCGCGCCCAGAGTCTATTTACAGCGAGTGGTGTCACCTGAAGCTGGAAACACGGCCACTTTGTTCTCAGCTCCGACACTCTTCAAGGGGACTGTGTCATTTTACATAAACAAAACACCAGTCTATGAGCCAAACAGAGCAATATACTGTATGAACATATCAGTAGTGTAGTAGTGTATAAGAATAAAGGGATTTGGGAGCGAAGAGAGGCTGTGCCAATCAGACATGGACTTTATGAAACAGAATATCACAACCAAGAGTGGGATAAACTGGAGAAATCTGCAGAAGAATATGCAAAAGTGTTAAGCGTTTGTGAATATGGCCTGAATATGGCCTGAATATGACAACGTGAAACTGCAGATTGTTTCAGAGGTTTGCGCATGCGTACTGAGGACAACACCTGGCTCAAACGGCGCTGAATAAACCCACGGGAGACTAAGAACTCTGCAGCTTTTCTGTAGTCCAAGTGGGCAGCAAAGCGCCGACTTTCAACACAACCGACTCAAAATGAATGTTTGTGTTTGTATAGCTGAAGTTCATGTTTCTAATGATTCAATGTTAGAAATACTGGCAGTCATTTAATCAAAATAGTGGGCGAGTTTGAATCCGGAGCTATGCCGCACCTCCGCGGGCACCGCCACAGTGCTCGGTGTGCGGGCGGAGCTACTCTCACTACTTTTATTGCTTTGGCTGTATGCAGCTTATCCAAGGTCAACTGGCAGAATCATTCAGAAAAGAAATAGGTTTTGGTTCGTTTTTCTTGTGATTGAGAAAATTTCAAGTTTTAATTTAACCGTTACAATTATATTTGTTTAATTGGGAGATGTCTGGGCCGTCCACGTGTTTGTAGTTTTGAATAGAAATCCCAGTGTGTTATTACGCAATCTGAAGGAAATATGGCGAATGTTTTACTAACCTATTTCAGCAGGATGAAAACACAGCTTAAACAAACATTTGGTCCATGAGGACAAGCTGCGCAAAGACAGAAATTAGCATGAAATAAAACAAACAAATAAACTCCTCCATGCGTCCTCTGTTGCAGTAAACAAAGTGATTTGAATGGTAAATAAAGCCCCAGCAGCCTCTCCTGAGACGTCACCTTAACCCCGAAGAGTGTTGCATAACAGCGACAAACTCGGCAGATAAAACAGGTCTGTTAGCACCCTACCTCCTCCTCTGTGTGACAGTCTAACACAGGCTTCCTCTGCACTGACTTTACATGGACTAATTACCGGCTGGCACCAAAGAGGCAGATGGTACTGAGGCAGAGCGCACAGTGAGATACATACACGTGACGAAGAGTAGAAAGAATAACGTGTCACTAATTAAGCTCTGCATTATAGGGAGATTACATGAGCGTGATTTGTTATCCTTAAAATTGATGTGTGACTTTTGGTTGCTCCTGTGTAATTTAAACATTTAATGCCACGGTTTAGAAGCCAAGAGTGTTCCAAAAACATGCACGAATCTGTGATAAATCAGGGATAAATCTGTTCTAATCGACTACCTGAAAGTTGTATATTTGATATGTAGTGTATTCTAATTTGGCATCTTTATTTTGGCCTGCAAGAATACACACTTCTCTAATGCTTTACAAATATATTTCGACGAGTTCAGATGTGCATGATTGACAGGTGGATTAGCCAATCAGGGACAAACATGGTCCGTCTGTGTCAAAACAAACATGGCTGCTTAGGAGGAACAATATAGCACACAGGGCTGAAGAATATTGAGGACTTTCGTGGAATAAATGAGAAAAGCGCCAAACTCTTGTCTCTGAGGTGATAGATGACCGATGAGCTCCCCCGTTTCCCGTGTGTCACTCAAATAAACAAACCTGATAGCACAGCGGAGGTGGTGGTGGACCCCAAACAATCTTTAACAGACCCTTCTTGTTTTGTAAAGGATGTGGAATACAAACTAAGCTTCGCTGCAACCGGCGACTGACCAAGACATACTCTGTGCAGCCATCTTTGACCCAGAGGTGCAATGTATTGAATTTGAGATAATATCGTGAATGTTTTCTTGAAGATATGCCAAATATTAATATAGAGTTTATCGTTTATAGTAAAAATGCTACAAAAAGAGCTGATTTAAAGTAAAAAAGTTGTGTTATAAACTTTCAATTAAGAGTAAACGGTGATATTTCTGCACTTTTGTGATAAACTATACAGATATTTCACATTTGTCTGACAACTACACCTCAACGAATACGTTTAAGCACATGTTTTAACACATTTCCTTTGGATTCACATATTTTTGTCTGAACATCGTTATCGGGATGTATAAATATTGAGATATTCATTTTTCACACCTGCTTTGACCACAACACAAAGAAATACACACACAAGTTGCATAGTATGTTTGCACTACGGTGATTGAAAGTGATTCAAGCTAAAATGAGACTTTCCCAGGACCTGTTCGCTTGGTCTAAATATAAAAACACACATTTCTGTCAGTCTAACCTCTGCTGTACACTTTACCACCTCTGCCCTTCTCCTCCCCCACAACTCTTTCCGAACCCCACCTCACCTCCACCCCCCCCCCCCCCCCCCCCACACCTCTCTCCCCCTCTCGCTCTTCACTCCCCACCGATCTCGTTAGCCGGGTATAAATCTCCAGAAGTAACCCAGTAATTTAACCAATTAGCATCTCAGATATGCGGGTGGCACCTAAATTACGACAGTGCAGAATAGTGATGCATGTAGCCCTGGCTGGTGAATTTACAACCTCTCGTTACATATTCAAGTCGCATAAATCAAGCGCTCCCTCCCCACTGACACGGGGCCTTATGGGTAGGCACGGGCCGAGGTGCGGGGGAACCGTCTCGGGGACCTGAGTTAGTTAATCATGTGGAAATAAGCCGCATAACCCAGATTCACACAAACAGGTTTAGGTGTCAAAATATTCAGAAACTGTTTGGATTAAATTATATTTGTCGGAACATAAGGTTAAGGAAACACACTGCATTCGCCAGCCGGTTTAAAACTCTTTCAAGACTTGATTACACTTTTACTTATGTCTTTCTATAGAATATGTTAAAAAAAATGTCTCTAAACCACAATGTTTTAACGTGACAGGGATCATTTGTGCTACAACAGAAAATACAGAGCCCCTTGTAAAGATTGCGGATGAATCTAGTTAATACATATCTTCATTTTTTCAAGGGCGTTTCCTTGTTCTATAGTAAAAAATATACAAGATTCCAGTTGCATATGCTAAGTAAAGCTATAAACCACACCTACCTGATACCTACATAGAAAGATTTATAAAGCTTTCAGTAATAAATGCCTAAAGAAAGTGCTGACATCTATATCTGAATGGTTTATTGCCCATAGAGGAGATTCTGAATCGCCTGACTGAACGATGCTGCACCTCAGTTACGACTTATCGCGTCCTCACTGATCCTACTATGAACATGTAAGAAAAACGTAAAGACCATCAAATGCAATGACGTGTTGAGTGTGAGTAACGAAAACGATTTTGATGATATCGCGATAAACGATTTTGAAATGACTTCATGCCACGGACACAGAAGCGGGAAAATCCCAGTTAAACGATCATGTGCAATATAGTGTAAGTTAAAGTCCGTAATGAGTCATAAAAGTTACTTATTCGACTCTATCGTGCTCAAATCTTATCGTAATACAAACAAAATAACAGAAAGTTCTCAAAAAAAGGTGCCGTTTGAGTTTATTTTCAAATGCTTCAAATGCGAGCAGCGTTTTAGTCCAATAAAAATATTATTCCACCCCTTCCTGAGCAAATCCCCTCAACTATACTGTCATTAATAATGTGTAGAAGAAGGAATCAAAGAGAAAAAAACCCAGAAAAGTCTGTTTTTGTATATGAACTCTTCAGATATACATCAAGTCGATAAGTAATAATCACGAAAAAGCCATGATTTATCGCTTTTAAATCCAGGGCCTTTACAATGAAACCCTCGCAGTGGAACGGTCAATTGTCCTGAGCAGATCAAATGTCCTTGTGGGTCTGGAAAGTCTCTGCTCTCGTCCAAAGACACACACACGCACACACACTGTAAAAATAAGTTACATAATTGAACAAACAACAGCGTTACAAAATGACCCAACAATGAATCTGGCCGCTGCCGCCTTGTCCCCGCCTTCCTTCTTCCCTTTAACTAAACAGGAGCTAATTGAGTGTTTCCGCGCGTTGATGGGGAAGACAAAGAGCGTGTGTGAGGGATTGTGTTGCCGAGCGGCGGTTAGTGCTGCGAGTGAGTGATAGCTGTAGTAAAAACGCCGTAAACAGGCTGACTGATGGCGGCTGTCGTCGGGGGCAATTGAGCGTATGACATCAGGCGAGACACATCAGCGGCGGCGCGATACGGTAAACGGCACAGCGGTGGAGACAGCATGGACACGCAGCACGGAGCACACGCACTGACACACACGCAAACACACACACACACACACAGATGATGAGGGAGCAAATAGGAGTTTAATCTGCGGATGGAAGAGCCAAAGCGATTGAATAAAGCGTCGATGAAATGTGCGTTTGCGAGACATTCTCGTATGATAAAGGATTGGAAAAAATGACAACAGACTGGAGACGCTGCTGATAAAATGGCTGTCATGTTTGGTCTTTGAGAAGGTCGGATCATATACTGTAGGAAAAGAAAAATACTAGCTGCACCAATGACGATACTAAAATTAGAGCCGCTGCTTGAAACTTGTTCTTGCATTGGAAACTGTCCACTGTCTGAAAATGCTTGCACTTAAGTTTCTGCAGCAAGGAAAAGTAACTCTTGACATATTTGGCTCAGTTTAATTATAACTTTAGATCCCTTTGTTTTAAGCAAAACCTCTGCACTGGTGCGGTCTGATCGTGTTGACATGAAACTACAATTACAAACCTAATACTGGATATTACACATTATGCACCTTTTATTTTAATATAACAGATTAATCTGGCAATTTTTGTTTCAATTCATCGTTTTTTGGTTTTTACAGTAGATTTTTTACAATATTTGATCCAGATCAATCAAAGAATATTTGATCCAGATCAATCTCAAATGATGCTGCCGGAGTAGTATCAAAAACCCTGATTGTACACATTTACTGTGTGATTTTTCATGATTTCCCTCTTTTTTCCGCACATGGCATGTTTTGGAGTCTATGTACAGCTAACGGTCATTCAATTGATTATTCAGTTGTGATAAATAGATTAACTTGTTTATCCTTAAATATAAGGATATAATAATGCTGTCCTAAATATTAACATATGTTCATCCGATTAAGACTATTATAAAGCGACTCAGAAAAGGTTCAAATTTCTCCCATTTGTGTCATTATTTGTATTTTGTGCAGGTAGGTGTGAGTAGTTTCGATTTTAGTATGTGAGCATCGATCGTTTGACAACCCAGTATCGGATATCAGCAGATACCCAAAACTCAAGTATTGGCACTACTCTAAAATATATAAGACTCTCCTATTAAACTGCATTGTAACTTTGCATTTCTGTGAATGTTGGTCAATAAACGTGTCTTTTATTGACAAATGACTGTTGATTTTCAAACTGTTTGTTAAAATCAACTATTTTGTGAAGCCCTGCGAGGCGACTGCTGTGGTGATTGTGGCCTCTACAAAAAGAAAGTGTATTGAACTTTTTCCCTATGTGCTTTTGGAAATGTGTTCTTTTCGCTGAGCAATTATAAAAAATAAATCTATACCCCACTTTACTTCGCTTTCGACTGGTATTCCCATCTTTCTTTGCTTCCCAAACCAACAACCCCTCCCAAATTGAAGTCTCCCACCGCACCTGTGCATTAACTTGCTGTGCTTGAGGGCCTCAGCTTCAATCGATACCAAACCTTTAGCCCTTTATTCCACCTCCGTATTAGAATCTGTCTGTCTGCGCGGGACGGGGGGAGGTCCACGGTAATCTAAAACAGAGGCGTCCTGAGAGCGAAGGATTTGGGTGTAGTTAGAGAGGTCAAAGGGCAGCGCTCTGCTCCCTGGAGGCAAACAACAAACACTGCAGCTCCCGAAGGAGAGACAGAGCATCATTATGAACACACACACACACACACCATAAGGCCCAATCATTAAAACATGTAGCCTTATAATGAGGTGGGCACCTTTACCCTGCTAAAAGTCTGGTCCCCAAGTCCCATCTATGACGCACATCTGCCACTGGGGACACTCACGCAGAGGGACGGGTAATTAGGACAGAGGACAGAGGCTGAGCCAGAGTATATAGTCCACAATTAGGAGATTATTTACACAATGTCCTGTCTGCTCTGTGTCTAGCACCAAGAACTAGGGATGTCACGATGATCTGATGGACAATATCATCCTATCAACTAAAAAAATTATAAATCTTGATGTTTCTTCTCACAATAATGAACAAGACAAACACACTTCTGCCTTTCACTGAAGCCTTTGTAAAAAAAAAATAAAATGCTTTAAACGCAAGGTGTATGGACTTTAAAAACACTGAGGAGACCAACTGTTTTAATCTCCGAAAGTGGCATGTTTAAAAGTCTCTCTCTATTCTTTGCATATTGTATTGTATGAAATAAATCCACTGTCTTCAAGTGCAGTTATTGGTTGATCATTTTAGCTGGTTTTACTCCTGATGTAACGCTGTTTTCTCAAATCAAAGCGACCAAAGAGCTGTCGGTTTACCTCTGAGCATCTGCGTCAGGTGTGGACAGTACCGGGGTAAACGTGTTCCTTCAAAAGCACAGTATTAATATTGAAAATTGAATGATAATTTCTGAAAATCTTCACACTCCTGCAAGCGCAATTTATTCACAAGTAACTTCTCTGTCTGT
The DNA here is from genome assembly GCA_015082035.1 of Chaenogobius annularis. Lineage (NCBI taxonomy): Eukaryota > Metazoa > Chordata > Actinopteri > Gobiiformes > Gobiidae > Chaenogobius > Chaenogobius annularis. The sequence continues at coordinate 726,263 of BJKM01000122.1, read as the reverse complement.
AAAGAAGCCCCACAAAACACCATGGGGAATCACATCAATAAAACTCTAATCTGATCTTTGAGCCTGCAGTTTAAAAGAAAAGCTGACTAAAGACGACATACTCTCCTCAATCACAAAACAAAGTCTTCATTACATTAATAGAAACAGTTAATTGTTCTGTGCATATGTGTTTCTCCAGAGGTCATCCTTTCCTCAGCTTCCCCTCTCGTCTTCCGCCGGAGCGAGCTACAAAACAAAGTTAGCGTCACCTCTTGGCCCTCGCGCTGCTCCGCTCATGAAAGCCGCGCATCGCAAACACCGAGAAGCACCGGTTCTTGTTTATGCGAGAGCCACAGGTCAGCGCGCGGAGATGCAGATTTCTGTTTCATTTGGCATAAGCAGCAGATGATAGCAGCAGGTTACGCGCCGACCAGCAGACGCCCACGCGCTGCCCCGAGTTCAAGTGTTTGGATGTTTCTTTTCGGGCGAGAGGGAGAGACGAGGGGGGGGCGGCATTTAACCTCTGCGGGTCACGAAAAAAAAAAAAAGAAATCCTTCTGATCAATACGGCCAAGAAAATGCAGGCACCCACACAAGACTTAGCCGCAAATGAAAAAAACACACACACACAACGATAGCGCTAATGGGCACGCTAGGCACGCTAGGGAAGAGATGGCCTCAGCTGTGCACTTCTCTCCAGCGGCGCGCTAACTGACGGCTAATCGATTAGTGCTGCGTGACCTCTGACCCCGCTAGCTTCCTGTCTGACAGATTACACCTCCGCAGGCTCCGTAGGACTGTGCTCGCCGGATCTGTGCATGGAACGAGTACTCCAGCCGCGCCAGTGCCTCTTTAGCGCCTTGGCAGTAAAATAACAGAGGAGTGAGAGAGTTACATCACGAGTGAAAACATATTTGTGTTTGTGGGGCTTTTATGTAATGGGTCCAGGGGTCGTCTGCACTGGTGAAGAGGGGCAGCTGATGTGGTCATGATACGCCAGTCATGGTTTGAATAATAACGTCTTAGAAAAATACAGCGTGGTTCTTAAGAACTGTTTTTTTCTTTTATGATCTGCCAACTATATCTCTTCTTATAGAATTTTTTTTCTTTGGCGCTAAACTCAGTTTTTTTTCCCTTTAGTGCTTTAGTTTTAACGTTTTAACGGCAAAAACAAAACGTATACAAATTCTCATGACAATTTATACAATTGATGATACAGAATTGGGCCAGGATTAATAAACATACTCTAATCTTGTCTTCTGAGACAAATTTACAATTAGTAATCTCCCCAGACGAGATTGGGTTCACGAATGAGAAAAGATGAGAATTTTTACTTAACAAATTGTTTGTCCAGTTAACAATTTTGGCCTCATACTTTTCTACTTTGTATTTATTACTATCGTTGTAGAATTGCCTTTTTGACCTCCAGTTTCACAGAATGTGTGACCCACCAGCGCTTCACCCGTTTTTGTCCGAGCCGAACGTAAACACAGGGAAACAAGTCTCGATTTCCGATTTCCTCATGTGTGCACAAACTCCAACTATCAAAAACGTGTAGAGTGTATTTTACAAAGCTCGTTCAGCATGCAACAAAGGATTTTCAGTGTCATTATGAGTTTACTGCTGAAGCTGTCGTTTTTACACAAACTACTTCCACAAATGCAGTCTGAGCGCCTTCTACTGGCAGTTTGACTAGATAAATATCACATCAACTATTCCAGAGAGACACAAGTTATGCTGCGGGCCATAACCAGGCTGTACTATGCGACGTACTTTCAAAAGTCTCAAATGATTGGACTTTTACTAATGAGTTCTATCACATAAAATCGTGGAGGCTGTTTGTTGTTTTTGGGCGTCTGCTCGTTACTGAACCTACCCAGACCTTGTGCTGCATCGAGTTTGTGTGGGACAGACGATCCCTGTGTGTGTGTGTGTGTGTGTGTGTGTGAGAGAGTATACAGATTTGCGTGTGTGCTGTGTACTCAGGGGCAGATAACAATGCCCCTCTCCACGGGACACTGGTGCTGTCTTCCTGGCTCGCTCCGACACGGGAAGCACCACCCCGCTCCTCTCACACACACACACACACACACACACACGCGATATTTATACCTGTCCCGGCTGAGGATACAAGAGCTCATTGTGACGAGTGTATGAGGGTTTTAGGATACGTGATAGTGTGAGGAAGAGCACTGCTTGGACACCTAAACGCCACTTGAAACACAACGCTGGATGAAGCAGAGAGGAGCCCGGCGCCGCTCCCAGCATGAACATACGAAGATTGTAACTTTTAAGAGGTGGATTTATGCGATTAGACGGATCAGACATGAAATGAATGATGTGTTTTGTCTTGTAAAGTTATTTGGTGGGCAGAAAAATGTTGTGAGTAATTGAAGTAAACTACATTTTGCCTCTGAATCTAAAGAGGATTACGTAAACCAGTTCGGGGACAACACACAAAAGTATTTCATATGAATGCTGTCTCAAATTTAAGACTTTTCCTCTCCTGCCGTGTACAGGTTTCACGGTTTCTTTTTGTGCTTTTCTCTCGTGTTGTCAAAAGTATCGAAAATCTAATATTTATCGATACTAAAACTAGTATCGAAACTAGATATTAATTAACAGTTTTAGAATGATTTTGTGCCTAATCAAAACTAGAATAAGACTAGAATGTTTAATGAAGAAAGGACTCGACTGTCTTAAACATTTTCAGCATTTTCATTATTATTGTGGTATCGAAATTGGTATCGAGAATCAAGTATATTATTATCGAAATATGACATTTTAGTATCGTGACAACACTGCTTTTTCCTTTAGCACACTTCAATAAACAGGAACTAGTCGGAACTTTTTACCTCCTGTTAGGGTTGCACTGTTTTGGAAAAAAGTATATATATATCAAATGAAAAGTACTGCGATTGCGATTAGTTTAGCGCAGTTTCTTTGCCATTTGCAGTTTGAATCCACGAGTGCAAAGGCAAAAACAAATAATGACTGGGATGAAGCCGACTCTCAAGGACTGGACTTGAAACAACTTTACAAAATGGAAAAAAAGTACTTTCACATTGAGCTTAATATGGACGAATTGACCAGACATTGGGACAGATGGGACAAATAAATAGGTTGAACATACTGTATGCCTTGACTGTGTATTTGGGCTACACTTTGGACTCACTGGTCTTGTTTTGGTTGCTCAATTTGTTTGTATTTATAAAATGACCCCCAAAAAACGCGTGCAACGAGCCTTGAACACACAGTAAAACATAAAAAAAACAACCACAAAAACAAACCATGGACCAAGATTTGCAATATACGTTTAAAAAGAAGGATTTTGTTCTCATTTCAAACGCGCCCAGGGACATTAAAATTTGACATGAACTTAACTTAACTAATACTAGAATCCCATTTTGGAACATGTTTGAAAGGGTTGAGGCAGCTTTGTTTTATATCAATAAAAATACAAGATATGTTGTTGTTTACAGTGGATATTCTTTTACCTACATAAGTGCTGTTTCAATGCGAATTCTATTGCAACTCATTTTTTCACCTCAAATGTTTCTAGTACATCTCTAAAAACTGATATTCAGAACTAAACTTATTACAATGACTCCGCCAGCCTCCTGCGAAACATATAACGGGACATTTTTGCGGACCACTGCCCCCTCTGTTCCGCACACACTCGGGTTTGTTACGCCTGCAGAGTCAGCCGTCCGTTAGATCAGACAAGGTTAGCATTTTTACTCCGACACGGCTATTAATAATGAAATGATGCATGGCTGGCACATTTACAGTAGCTCCTCCATTTTCCTCCCCGCTCGCCCCCCCCTCCCTCGCCCTCTCTCCGGGCCCAAATTCCTTTTTACAGTTGTACAAACTTTTACACATTTAGGCAAACATCCCAAACCGCCGCCTCACTTTGCGGCGATGAAAAAATCCCTCGTCGTATCTGTTAGCGGGACTTTCCAGATAAACGAAGCGTATTTGCCTTTTAATGACAGAGGCTTAAGATATCCACATGCACACGGGTCGTAGCCACCTAGCATGAATGAGCGCCTGTGCTGGGTTTTAATTGGAGGGGTGTAAAGGCAGGTCTAATGGAGGTACAGTAATGGGCGTAGAGTGAGAGAAGGCTCTGTGTTGGGGAAGGCCCGCAGCCCACCAGGAGGTTAGAACACACACCAACCAGCACAGGCTCGGAGTCTGTACACAAAATGGTCCACGCGCTACGCTACGGGAGAGTTTAATGTAAGATGATCATGATTCGTTTAGTGTTTTACATTCGATTGCTAATGCTTAAAAGGGGACGTGTAGCGCAAAATCAACTTTATTGAGCTTCAAACTTTGTCACAACACTGTTTTGTCATCACTGGTTTGATTCAAAGTTGTATTTTCGTATTGATTGATTGATTCATGCAGTGTGAGTTATTCCTGTATTGTGCCGCAACGGAAGCACGAATGCTCAGAAAATTCCTGTTTTCACCTACCCCCATAGCCTGCCACAACCCTGTGTTTAATTGTGGTTATTTGAAAAAAAACTATATGTAGAGCTATAAAAAAATTCGCTGCTTGCAATGATGGACCGTCACCAAGAAGAGGCGGAGCTTATCAGTGCTGCAGTTTTGAACAGGAAGTCAATGGTTTTGTTTTTGTTACTACCATTTTAGATCAATGTTGTAGTTTACAATGAACAAAATGTAAAGTGATGACCTATTTATGTTATAGTTTAATACCAGGGGTGGGGGGGGGGGGGGGGGGGGGGGGTGAGCATATGACTCCTTTAATAACTTATCTCGGCCAAAGTTTAAACATAAGTATTCATTTTAAATATTAATTTTGCTATTTACCTACTCAAGGAGAAAACGTGTCTTACTTTATGTTCTTTAAATTGTTGAGGTTAGCACTTTTGTCATGCTAGTTTTGTTCTGTCCCCACTGTACATTTTTGTAAGTCTATTTTTATTCAATACCTTCTTTTTGAAACTTATTTACGTTTTACTAGGATTATTCAACGGCTTTTCTGATGATTAGAGAATGATCACCAATAATAATCGCAATCCAAGCAAAACATTGTCAAAACATATTTTTTCTAATGTTCACCAACAGATGCCTAAATTGGTGAACATAACCAAGATTATGATACTCTTTTATTCTAAGCGAACTCATTTTATGGCCATTTCTTTCTACCAACAACATCGTAATGCTCTCTTCTAAACTATAACCAAAGTGTTACTATTTTAGATGTGTCAATCTTCTACAAGCGCTCACAATTAGCTTTCAAAACGCAAAGTTGTATTTGTCCCGAGCCTTGTGCACAGTGTTTTACTCTGTGCCCATCGCTCAGCCCCATGTCGTCTCCGTCCATCTCCGGGTTAATTAGCTCGTCAGCTCATTATCCAGTCATTATTGATTCAGCATAAAGTCACATCTGGCCTTGAGTGTCTGACACGTACACTGCAGGATTCTCTCTGTGATACTGTCAGCACTACAAATCTAAGAGCCTCCGACCTTTTCATCCTCCTTAAATTTATGCACATTGTTCAAGCCGCGCTGGTCCATTTCTTTACCCTTTGCCTCGAATCTGGACAGCGCGGTGTAGCGGTACATGGCAGTAAAAATGAAACCTACTAAACTTCATGGATAATAAGGAAAAAGCTAGCTTCTTCACACGTCAACAGCACATTAAATAGAAAACAGAATGATTAACAAGCGTAAGAGGCATTCATGTACTGAGTCAAGTCAAGTTTGAAGCAATTTTCACTTCACAAAGTGCTCAACGTGGAGAAATTTAAATAGAAAAATTTGTCCTTTGGCTGAAACAACTTAATCGATTAATAACAACTAATCGATTCTTGAGATAGTAATGGAATTATCTGCACTGCACGGACTCCAAAACATTTCAAGACAAAAAAAACACAAAAAAAATAGGAAACATGTACATTTGGTAGTCTGTCTTGTAGAAAAGTCTGTGTATATTCCATTATGGGCTCAAGCGGCTTCACTTTAGCTTCATCTGTGTGAAAACTTAGTAAAAATCTTTCACCATCTAAACAACTAATCAATTATTGGAAGAATGATGGCTGAATTCATTGATTAGCCAAACGATTCAAATAATAAAGTCCTGTCCATGTTTTTCAGAATGATAAAAAACTTGCAAAAAAGAGAAATATTGTACCTTTTGATGGTGAAAAGTGCTCAAAATGGCGCCAAAACAGGAAGCTGAAATCCATGATGGTAGTGAACTACAGATGCAACATATTTACGCTAATAAAAAAAAAAACTGTGAAGTACAAGAAAACGTTGAAATAACTTAATACTTAATCTTTGAGTTTCATTCAACAAAAGCGCAGAACTAAAGCCGGCCTTGGAGACAAAGCGACCGTGACCCGCCGCTGCAGCTCAGGCCTGACAGCTGCAGTGGACAGGTGTGTTTTGCAGATGAAGTTTTGGATACGTATTTTCACAGATGTTTGGATGCGGCTTAAAAAAAACGACACAAGGTCCGATCAGCTCTAAACAACCAAATCATGCGATAATTAAATAGACTGGACCTTGGCCTGAGTTCAGCTGCTGTTCACAAACACGACGCTTTCATGCTCTTCCAGCTTGGTTTCGGCAAAGTTTTTGGTGTTAACTGAATATTGTAATCAAGCTTGTTTAAGGTCTTGGATTGAACTTGTGAGCTTAAAGATGTTCTAGCTTTTTATTGTCCCTTGACGCACTGGTAAAAAGAAAAGCTAGCTGTTTTGTTTTTGTATTTTCTGCAATATTTCTTTTTAATCTATATATTTATGCAAGTATTTAAGTATGTGAGGATTCATTTAGTCTTTTATACAAAAATATAATGACGAATTTAATCAGTCACTATCTAAATGTAGACTTTATTTGGTGTATTTATATGAGTTGTACATATAAATAATAGTTTTACACCAATCAAGTAGGTATTTGTGGAGAAAAGTTGAAAAATGTGTATAAAAGTACAGGAAGTGACATCACACTTGGTACACTTATTCCCGACAAAATTGATGCATAACATATACAAAAGAAACTACTTTTTTTAACAAAATAAGTGCTCTCATATATTTTCATTGGTCAAAAAAGAAAAAAAGAAAAAAGCCATTAGATGAGGGGTAAGTCATTTCCTAGTGTGACGTCATCGATTACAAACAGGAAGTGAAATTATTATTATTATTATTATTATTATTAATTATTATTATTATTATTACAACCTAAAAAATGAGCTATTCTGGGATCATTTTGTTTCTAATTTTTAGCAAAATTTTAAATCAATAAAACTTAACTGCATTTTAGTTCGTCCAACCTGTCATAGTCACCTGAAAGTACTTTTTCGGGATGTGACACATTTTGCTGGTATAAGCTCCTGTCCCATTAAAACCACTGGCAAAAGCAAAAGTAGATCATTGGTTTGGATGTTCCACTTTCAAATCCACATCCATTTTATTTGTACAGCACATTTTATAAACAAAAACAGTTTCAAAACGTATAATAACTGCTCAGTTTCATCTTACTAGTAAAAAAAAACCCCATAAAACCAGTCAAATCAAATGAAAGCAAAGTCGTAATGTTGATGCCTGATGCTAATTGCACACAGTATATTCATTAAAAGCACATTAAGTCACCAGTAAAACCTGCTAACGTTGATATTTCGCGGCCAAAATATAAAAGTGATTGTGAGCGTCGACAATGAGCTGCCTCTCGAAGTAAACGACGCGCCATAACGGTTTGGGCGGGAGCAGATGGGACCGTCCCGAATGCGTCTGAGCTTTTAGGGAAACACGATCCGGCCCGAGGGGAGAGTTTTCTGAGCGAGCGGGGGAGCGGTGGAGGACAAGATTGGATTTGGTCCAGCTCTGCCCCACAGCACTTTGGATATGACTAATATTCATCAGCTCAATAATCGTTTCCAAAATTCAAAAGGGTCAAAAGGAGAAGAAAGAGGAGTTTGGTTAAAAATACATGCGCTGGCACCAGTTTTAACCTCTGGCTCATTATTATTCAAAGACAAAACATTATATTTGAAAAGAACCAACTGAAGTGCCCTTTTAACACAAGATTTTAAGAAAAGTGCAAGATTTACTGCTTCAAAGGAAAGCAAAATATATGCAGCATAGAAAATGTCGATTGTTAGAATGATATCATTATTTTAAGCACTTTTCACCATTCAAAAGATAAAATGTTGTTTTGAATTATTACATTTTCACTCTTAAAATCATGGCTATATTGGAAATTGCAGAGCACATTCATTTATTTTTTTAAATAATTGTTTTTGTTGAAATGTATTGAACAAAGAAACACATGGTCGGTCCAAATACTAACATTTCAAACTTGATTACAATATTAAGGCCTGATACTTGAGATTGATTTCAGGAGCAGAATGATGATTACAAATATATTTTCTTTAATACAAAATACAAAATAATACTACCATCTGATACTGACCAAGACTAAGACCAAAATATAATTTAAAATGGGTCCTATTTATAAGATTTTTCTCTTATCGATACTCTAAATTAGTAGCTAGATTAAATGCTAGATTTTGTATAAATTAATATCGGTGTTTCAACCATATTAATGACAGATATGTAACAATAAGCGAAATATTGTGAAATCTCATGGTCAAAAGTCTTACAATAATATCGTCAAAAAATAAATAATAAATAAATAATAAACCAGAAACATGAGGAACTACATAGACCATGATCCTTTGCGGCACTTGTGTGCAGACAACATGAAGAAATAAAAGTTTCTTATTTGGAATATGACGGGTAATGATTCGCACAAACGCTGGTCGGGTTAAATTATGTTTGCCTCTCCACGATATCGCAATAAATATCGTAGCGTGAAATTAATATTGTGATAGAGATTTGCATATTGTTACATCCATAATTAATGAGTAGTCAAAACTTTAAACCTTAATTTCCAAGAACTACCCAGAAGGAAGATAGAAGAACGTTTTAGAATGTTAAACTGTTGTATTTATATCAAGCTTTTGTCTATGGCTTTGCAGATCATGACAATTAAATAAAGACGAATTAAATTAAATAAATAAAAAATAACTATATAAAATGAATAAATATTAAAATGAAATAAATAAAATAAAAATAAAATTAAAATTAAATTAAAATTAAATAAAATAAATAAATAAATAAAAATAAATAAAATAAATAAATAAATAAATAAATAAAATAAAATTAAAATAAAATAAATATAAAAATAAATAAATAAAATAATAAATAAATAAATAAATAATAAATAAAATGAATAAAATGAATAAAATAAATAAAAATAAATAAATAAATAATAAAATAAATAAAATAAATAAAATAATAAAATAAAAATAATAAAATAAATAAAATAAAAATTTAATTTGAAAAATAATAATAAAAATAATTTAAAAAACAATCAAACAAAATTAAACAAATTAAAATAAATAAAATAAATAAAATAAATAAAATAAATAAAATAAATAAAATAAATAAAATGTGCTGATATTGAATGTTGAAATTGTGGAGTCTTTACCCCCCCAAAGTCAAGATTGTACCCCTTCATTCCCAAAAGTCCTTGGCTAGGCCCAACATGCTGAAAGATGAGAAATCGTAGAAATCGTAACACACAAATACTGGAGATTCGTTCCCTTTACACTGGGCTGTGTGTGTGTGTGTTTTAAGTGAATACAGTTAGACTAAATCATCAGTAATGTGAATATTGGCCTTCTAAATGCTCGGACCGACTCAGAGTCAGACACTAAATGAGGCAAATGAATAAAACATCTCCTCTCTGCATGGGCCACACAAACACACACAAACAGGAGAAAGTGTGGAGGAGCGTGACATTAAGTCGATTATATGAATAATTCCCAGAAGCCCTCATCGCCGAGCCACCGACGTGACCTTTCACACGGGAAGTGATAGTCCGACTCTGGAAAAGCTGGAATAACTGTTTTTGGAAAGAAGGAGGAGGAGGAGGTGTGTGCGTTCATTGAGCTGTCACTAATGTTTAAAATCTACAGGTTCATCAATGCATGTCTAATAACGATCTGATGCATGGTTTACTTTGTTGTGTTGTGACTTATTTCTCATCTCTACAGTGTTCTAACTCGAGTTCGACACAAAATAATAGCACTTTGCTTGTGTTTCCATGTGGTCTTTTACTAGATCAGATAAAGCTTAAGATCATTTGAAAACTGTTCAGGAAAGGAGACATTTTAGTATCTGATCTTCGATACGTTTGACAACCCTACATCTCTATGAAATAAAGACGAGAATTTATGGAAAACTGAATCTTTAAGTGGGGCATTTTATCGAGGCCAAAGCACAAGGTAAACTTCCTTGATTTTTCAGTGCACTTGTCCTGGTTTGATCCTATTTTGGCCTTGATGTAGACTTGGTTTGGTCCTGTTCTAGTCCTGGTTTAGTCCTGTCTAGTTCTAGTTTCGTTACGAGTTTGGTCCCCATTTGAATGAAGTGTTAACGCGCCTTAAAATATGCACTGTGAATGTCTAGCAAACAAAATATTGGTCAAAACACACATTTATAAATATGTATTTTTTGTCTTTCTTCATAAAGTAAACATTTTGCCCCGATCCAAGGAATGCTGATTATGGAACTACAATTATCTACCAATATATACTATGTTTGGTGGCAGAGACAATAAAATCACATATTAAAAGTGTAACAGATATGTCATGTCACCCTCTGAGTTATACTGCTGTTAAATGCAAATGTACTCAGCTGTTACAATGCACAGAAATAGAAACGTAATCAAAAATAGGAAACAAACCGATAATGGGACAGTGAAGGAACAGTCTTATCCGCGCTTGTTCAAATGCAAACCAAAAAGAGTCATCCGATTATTGAAATATCATCTGATATAAGTAAGTAATCATTTTTCTTACAGATTGTTCCCATCCGCGCAGGTTTTGACAGGGGAAATTATGCAAAGAAAGCAAAGACACAAAATGAAAGAGACAGTGTTAAAGATTGAAAGAGTTATTTTTAAATGTATTGCACTTTGTCTGCCGAATACAACAGTTACTCTAAGCGTGCATTCATGCTTATTATCCGCTATTCTGTCCCGAATTGAGCCAATTTTAGTCCTGATGTGGACTTTGTATCTGTATTTATGTATTTAATGAAGGGACAATGCTTATTAAACACTTGTAAATATGCAGGATTATAGCCAAAGCTAATTTAAATCCAAAATCATTTCTAGTCCTTGTTTAATCCTGTTCTAGTCCTTGTTAAATCCTGATCTAGTCCAGGTTTTGTTCTGGTTTTAGTCCAGGTTTTGTCCCAGTTTTGGTGTGGCGAATGTGCACCCTAAAAATCCCTTGATTGAAAACGTCCCCAGATTTCTTTTGTGCTTGTAAACATGCCACAAATCTGATCTAATTATTGGTTTATCCGATTTTTCAAGTAATCTAATTTCTACTGACCATGTAAAAAGTCTTTCTATTTATCTGCGTGTGTGACAGCTGAAACTCTGACGCACAGGTTGGCACGGAGATATTTTGGTAACTGGGACAAGAGAAGGATCGAGACGGAAAAGAACAGAGAGGAAGACAAAGAAAGAAGAGATGAAGAGACCGTTTAAAATACCCCCCCCACCCCATCTCGCTCTCTCACACACACACACACACACACTCACTCCGCCCCTGCCTGTCCCGTGTGACTGACAGGCCCCTCCCCCTTCGCCCCTGCCTGATTGACAGGACTACCCAGACTCCGGCTCTTATCCCGTAAAACAAACCCTTCCTCCTCTTTCGGCTGCACTCCTCCCTCTCGCCCTCTCGTCTGATCCCACTTCACACTGTCGGAGAGACTCGCTGACGGGAGACGAGCGACGGGTATCAACCGTAACCGTGACACGCTGTGAGTCATGTCTGCGTTTTATCGGTTTGAAAAAGTAATGCGCAAAATACAGGTTTGAAAGATTGGAATGTCAATAAAGTGAAATAAAAATACAAGAAACAATCCAAAAAGTCTGAGCAGTAATAAAGTTGTGGTGGGTGATGTCAATGAATATCTCAATATTTATCTGGACTATCTCGACAACTATAGTAAACATGTCTTTAAATATATTATTCATTCATTCATTTTTTCTACCGCTTGTTCCCGTTAGGGGTCGCGGGTGACTGGAGCCTATCCCAGTGCCTTTGGGCCTTAGGCGGGGTACAATATATACAATTTAAATATATTAGTTAAGGGTTAATTATCAGATAAATGTGAAATCTGTGTGAAATGTGCAGAAATATCACCTCATACGCGCTCTTTTTACTGCATAAACACTATACTCAATGATACATTCAGACTTCATTTGGAAATGGACAAATTTGACAGACTTTGGACCAAGTGGGAGTTTTATTTTAATCTAAATGTGCCGTGATTTTGTTTCTTTTGATGTTTAGCTACTGTCAACTTGTGTTCTTATTTAGATTTTCGCTCTCTGGTCGTGTTGAGTTCTGTGTTCTATGTTTATACTTTTTATAAATTGAAATTCACTATATTATCTACATTTCCATATATTGTCCGGCTCTATAATTGAAACTCTCTAAGGTAAGTTGAAAGATGATGAAAAGGTTATGGTTCAGGATATTGTTATCGTTCCCTTATAATTAGGGCTGGGCATCTTTCAGTATTTTTTGGGCAAACAGTAGATGAAAGAAGTACTGTTTGGTTCCTATTTCAGTATGAATAATGACATAAAGTGACAAAACCTAGTCATAATGTCCATTCCATTCCATATAACACAATTCATTGTTATCCAAACAATCTGTTGTGGTAAAGTTTTCGATATCTACATTTTTGGTAGCTTTCAATGGTACGAGTCTCACCCAGATCTCTACCACGTTCGACCATCAGAAAAGTTGTTTTTTTTTTCGTTTATAAACCCAGATCTAAAGATACATTACACGCTGATAATATGTATTTTGGGACTCCAATTTCACCACTCCATCCATGAATTTCAGAATGATGAGTAATTAGGACTGCTGCCTCAAATCAAACAAAATAATATCATCTTTTGAACGGTGAAAAGACCTATAACAGAAAGATGAAACCCAAGTAAACAAAACTTCATGGGAACTTTAAGCAAATATCAAACTGTCAATTTGAAGGTTTTGTCTGATGTTTTGCGCAAACGTGAAACAGATTCTCATATTCTCAGGTTGCATCTTCAGCACCTTCACTTCCTCTTTCCTCTGCTGCTTGGTGCGTCTTCCTGAAGCGTTGACCCTCTTGACCTCTGGGGCTACACTTATGCGCACACACTGCTGTTGGAGTTTCAGCCTTTTTGGGGACATTAAATTGACTTACGTTCATTTCCTGGAGACTGATCCTAACCTAAAACATAACTACTACTAACTTTAACCAAAGTAAACCCAAACCTCACTTTAAACCATGTGGTTGATCTAATATTGAAGGATTCACCTCATGAAGACCTGATTTTTGACTCCATAATCAAGCATGTCCCCATAAACTTACACATAAACACATTTCAGTCCCTACAATGTGATAAATACCTGCCCTCACGCACAAACTGCACACTCAAGTGCTCAGCCGGGCTCTCCTTAAACCCTGCAGGCTTCTGGGAGCCCCTGAGTCGTTGAGGGGCCCCCCAAACGAGCCCACATACATTTACAAAGTCCAACAGCCTGAGCTCATTACACTAATACGAGGAGGCTAAAGAGGCAGCGGGCCGAGCAGCAAATCGCAAATGTCCTCAGCAAAATAACAAATATCACAACTTTTTACAGAAAACTTTTGTTGTTGCTGTTCAAAACTTCCGCAAACATGTTCCGAGATGTGTTCTTTTGTGTCCGTTTACGATATTTCTGTCTCTTCTCAAATCCCAATGTCCACGGAGTCGTTTACAATGTGCACTCTGAACAGAATCGTACTTTTTTAAAACATACCGTATATTGCAAATCTAATCGCAAATGCAACACACTAAGTTCAAGTTTTGGAGACTGTAACCTCGTCCCCTGAAGCGCTTTCTTTATAATTCTATGCAAACTGGCTCTGTTCACATGCACAACGAAATCTGATTGTGATTCCGATTTCTGAACCTTTAAGATTATTTAAAATTACCTGCAAGTATGAAATCTGATGCGAGTGATCAGAGGGCTTGTGATCACAATGTTAGGAGTTGATTTTGCTGTTTACATATCATTTCAATTATATTCCTCCCAAAAAATGTGATGACCATTGTTGAGTTCTAATGTGATGTTTGAGAATGGTAATAAATAGCTGTATGAACGGACAACACATTTCAAGAATTCAGGCTCTAAAACATGGCTCAAATTTAAGTAACAGGCCACAATCTATGTAACAGTCCTTACCGTTTACGTAATATTCTGTAAAAGTCTGTAAAATATATTTTAGAGACATTACTTGAGTTGATTTTTTCCATGCCGTACAAAAGTTGCCCTTTACTGCCTCGCGCAAAACTTTCTCGCTCGATCATTCAAAAGTCAGAAACAATCTATATCAAATTGTGAAAATGATACAAGTTTTCAATCCGAAGTCGTATCCCACTTTTCCAGAGTGTGCAGAAAAATAAAATGACTAAATTTGATTTGTGACAGCTCGATTTGAGGCGTCCCGTGGTGAGAGGTTTGAGAAAAGACAGCGCGCGTTGAGTGGCAGCGCAGGACGACGGAGGAACGAGGAGCCGACGGGAGCGGCGCAGAGCCTCTTTAGGAGTCAAGCAGGCGTGTGATTGGATATCGCTGCATCTTGTTAACCCTATATTAACCCGGAGGGGCAGAGCGACGGTGTTTTTGGACGACAATATGGATTAACTGGGCCACACAAGTTCAGGGCGCGAGTCCTGCCTGTCATTCACGAACACGCAGAGATGCACAGAAGGACTTAAGTACAGGCAGGGTCTAAGTACGAGCTGTCAATCACCGGGGAAACACTTAACGGAGCTGCAAATGGACAGGCGAGCATCACTTCTCACCTCCACGTACCGCAGCGCGAAGCCGTTCAAATGGACGGACAATAATGGGGAGTCTGAGGGGCAAAGGGAAAAGGAGAGGACAGCAAACGGCTTGTGATTGGTCGACTAAGAATGACCAGATTAGTTAGTGATTACTTGTTTGTTAGGAATGTCACGTAATTTTGTGTTACAAATATTGAGAGAAGAAACATGCTCATTTGAGCAAACTTTCTGAATGAGAAAGTAATTTGTGACATAAACGGCAACATAAAAACCACTTTAAGGTTGATGTTTGGACTGAATTTAACTTTGTGTGAACTCCATTTTAATACAAAGGAATAAGATCGATACTCAATACTGATTTAGATATCACATTTATTCAACAGACCGCAATTTTCAACATAAAATACTAGTACTAGTTAATGTTTCAATGTGGTCTTACTCCAGTTCTGATAAGAGCGCAACCTCATTCTAAAACTGTTTTTTGCTACGTTTGACAATCCAAAATGAAATGAATTACATTTGCTTCTAAAATAGTCAAGATTGGGCCTATTAGCTTTCAGACGTTACGATTATATTAGGTTATATTGGCTCGCAACTTTAGCCTTCAGGGTTAAATAGCTTCACACCACAGCCGTTCTTAAATTGTAAACTCTTAAATAAAGTACTATTATCGTAAAGTGCCAGAAAACGCAAACAAGCCTTGTTATTTAATTGCAAAATCATAATTAAATAGATTAAATGCGTATACACTTTAAACCTGTTGCAATAGTAATAGTTGTACTACTAAAGTTTAATTCCAAGTGGATCATTTTACACATCATTATAGTGTTTTAAATGCAATGTGATATTTGAACTGTGTCTCTACATCAGTCTATGAGTGCTTTACATAATATACTCGTGTTTCTTTGGTAATTATATATCCGTTAACTAGATTATTGCCATCATAGTTTCTTGTTTTAATGATATTTATGCAAAAACGATGCCATACACTAACATTATTAAAGATGTGAAATGCTCTACACGGGGGAAACGTGACAGCAAAGTGCTTCAAGTGAAAACCATAACACCAACTTCGTGATCAAACAGTAGGAAATGTTTCGGTCCGGGCGACATTTTGCAGCTCGTAAATCACCCAAACATTAGACCGCAGTGTTATATCCCGATTTAAGTGGACGTTACTGTAAACACTCCAGTCCAAGAGCCGCAGTAAACATCCAGAGACAACTTCAAGCCTTTATTTGTCCACTTTTCCACATGTGCCGCTCGCTCGGATCCAGATGTTCGACTCGGGGCCGTGACAACAGGAAGTGTCCCACGGTATCCACGGTAACCCCGACATTCCTCCCTGCCCGGGTCACCTGACTTCTCCCACAATTCACATCACTGACGAGCTCAAAAACCATGAATCATCAAAGTCCTAACACAGGCTGCTCTTTTTCAAGATACGCGGCGAGTGGAAGAGCGAGGCTGAGAAAAGAACAACACTTCAAATATCTACTGCATTCATGGCTTTTCCAAAATATTCCATCTTTTAAATTGGTGAAAAGTACTCTAAATGGCGCCTATAAACAAGAAGCTCAGCATGTGTATTTATTTCTGCATAAATGTTGCAATTGCGATTGGGAAAGACTGTTACTATGCCAAATCACAGTGGTTTTGTTGTGTTTTGTGATTAAATCCTGTGGAGTTTGAGAGGTCTGCCCACTTCGAAGCCCGTAATGCAAATATTAAGAGTTTAAAGGCACTGGAGATCACGGGGTCCCTGAGGATTGTATTGGATCCGATACAAGACACATGGCTCACACTGCGATTATATCATGATGTTACTGATACATCGCACATGATGTTCTGCAATGGATCAATACTTTAAGAAGCAATTGCATTTTGGCCACAGCATGTCTCTGTTCAACCTCAACCTGCAAAAACGCAACATGAAATACACCAGTTTGAATGGTCGAAGCAGTGAATATGTCAAATGTATTGCTTGAACAGGTTTCCTTTCTCTAAACAAGGAGCAAATTGTAGCGCTCGTAAATTAATTCTGTGAAATATTTCGAAAACTCATGGCGATATATCAACACAGCTGCCAACAAAACCAATACTGTATTACCACAATGTAGTATCACAATATATCGATATTTCAATATTCTAGCATATAATGATTGTGTATACAAACTTCAAACATGTAGTAATAGCAATTTCTTAACAGACCCCTAAGAGCCGTGAGGGGGAGATTATCATGATGTGTATATTTTAGTCCAGAAACAAGTTTAAACATAAATGTCTTTAGAACTTTGCGGTTTATAAAGCTTCAAAGATACATTGTAAATTACATTATGTGTAAAGCAAAATATTACAAAAAATGCAATAAATCTTAATGGAATGTCATGACCGCTTCTCCTGTCAGCTTTGTGTCAGACCTCATCTTTTCCTTTTGCACCAGGTACGAACAGCCCCTGCACACACACACACACACACACGCACACACACACACACGCACACACACACACACACACATGCACACACACACACAGCGCTCCCGGCCTGGTTCTGTAATGGCGTGTAAGAGGAGACGTCTGAGACACACAAGAACCAGGTTTAAAGAGACCCTCCCCCCTAGACAATAATGCACAATAATACACAATATCTCTAACCTGTCCATCACCGCTCGCTCAGCCTTTGAATCCCAGCCATCAAAGCCCCTTTTAAGACACAAACGTTTAGCCACTTCATAAAAATTCCCTCTAAACAACAGAATAAGAAGTACAGGAAAAGAGCAGAGTGCTTCAAGCTAAAAATGGGAATTACGGGCTTTGAATTGGATATTATTTTGAGAAAAGTCCTGTTTACATATCATCAAAAAAGACAGCGCCATGCATTTATGTCTATAGGTCAGGGAAAGAAATGGAGTGTGGTCTTGAAATTGACAAAACATTAAATTGGATTTGATAGTGTACAAAATAAAAGCATTTTAGCGTCTGACCTCGGACGAAAACACGATATTAAAACTTTGTGAGTCTCTTTGAGGTCCTACGAAAACAAAACGCACTTTTTTGTTGTTGCAAGAACCAGCAGCCAAATCTGAGTCCAAATCACTGCGTTTGCACCGATAACCCTGAGCCAACTATTCAGAGCTGTTTACTCTGTGTAAAGTTTACAAACGGACAAAAAATGCCCTATAAACTGGCAAAAACACAAATCTACTGAATGTCATGCAGAGAATTAAAAATAGCACATTGTGATTTAACAGCAATCGACAAGGAAAGTTGCGTCTTACCTTGGAAAAGTTTGTTTTAATGGGAAACCACGAATAATTGTACACAAATATGATGTATATCCAGCTCATGTGTTCATGTGAAATCCACCCCAAACGCTCACACAATCTTTTACACAATATAAGTCATATTTGCATGTCTGTTTTTAGCTAAATGCATTTCAAAATGTTTGCATGACTAAACGTTACTTGAAATTTGAAAAGCAGCCACACCGTTTCATCGTGCGTCAAGTCAATGCTTTGATCAAGGGGGGCAAAACTGACAAAAATACCAATAAGTTTACATTGTTGTAGTCATTTATAACAGAAATGCTGCTGAAATGTGCCTGTAAATGTCTCAAATGTGGTTCAAATCCTGCACAAATTAAGAATAGATTATAAAATTATCCACACAAGTGCAGAGACATAATCTGATATCAAGTGTTGCCTTTTCGTTTGCTTTTTAAATCAACTCTTTTGCACCTTTTGACAGCTTTAGTCTATATTCTAATGTCGCACACCCTCAAAACTATTTCGATTGTATCTTGTCGACGATATATCGCCCCAGAATCTGTACTTTGCACTATAGAAATCGGATTTACACTGGTTTTGAAGTGTCTGCCTATTCAGAGTGAAGGTTTAGTTCTTGGTTCAAGCAGAATGGATTATTTCTGTGGATGTGACGACAGTGACAACATCAGCACTTTCCATCTCTCACTCTCTCCATCACGCGCCGCTGCTCGTCGCGCACAAAGGGTTAAAACAACTGCCAAGACCAAATCAGATTAAAATGAGGCTGGATCTCGTTTCACTTTTTTCTCATGACCCATTTTCCTGCGTCGCTGCAGCTGAAGAGGGTGGAGAGGAGCAGGAGGAGGAGCGGTTCCACCTCCAGAGAAGATGCACGCAGACGCAGGTAGAACAGGGCTTTGTGCAGATGATTCTCGTCAAATATAATGGAATAATTGATCAATAGATTCGTGTTTGAACTAGTGTTGCCAACGTTATGATACGCACATGTGATACTCAACTGGTTTCATAGAAATAGAAAACACTTTTTATACAAATTAATGGCATTTTTAACACAAAATCTGAGCAGCTTCTTCAATATTATAAAACGGCACGAACTGAGAAAGCAAGATATCAAACTGTGGAAGCATCAGAACGTGTTGTAAAGAAATGTTATGCGTGTAAATCGGACAAGGCTCTTCAAAATGACACGTGTTTTCTCGACTCGAATCAATGAGCCTGTGTGGCATTTGATGTAAGAGGGTTTAAAATGGGCCAAAGACTAAACACTGGGCCTTGTCTGATAATATTTCAGCATCATGTTGCTTAAAGTCACCTCAAATCTTTGTTATACAGTGATTGGCTTACAGTATATATAGTCACACAAGTCATCAAACATATCAAAGCAACGTTTTTAAGGTGTTAAAAGGTGTTCGTGTCAAGTTTAAACCATTGCATCAGTGAAGACAAACAGAAAATTCATGATTTCAACTTGTCAACAGTGAGGGACAAGTGCTTTCAGGTCTGGAGACTAAATGTTGTAAAACTCAAAGAATGAAAACAAAACAAAACACGACCCCGAGTGTGTTTGACACGCTTAAAAGGTAAAAAAAAAGTCTATTTAGCAAGACATGGCGCTTTTAAAGGTGCACTATGTAACTTTGCTGGAGCTGTTTTGCCAGGAATGTTCCACAATATGGCAGTAAAAGGATCAATCGCCATGGAAGCAGGAGTTAAAGGTGGATCTGTGGTGTAAGAATGCATGTTATTGAAGGTATTTCTTTGTGATGACGACATCTGCCGTGGAGAAATAACAGAATGACACTTCCATAGAGACCCTCCGCTGGAAAGGTTACGTAGTGCGCCTTTACGTAACGGCAGGTCATCAAAAAAATACCCCACAGTCAGTAATCGTGTTGTTATGCGTACAGCGGGCTTATACAGCGTCAGCTCCGTACCTGTCGATGATAACCGGGTCTGAAGGCGTCTCATTACGGTTTCCACAGCTCTTCTTGTCACAGCAGCGACTACAGGAAGACACGGGGAGGAGGAGGAGGAGGAGGATGAGGAAGAAGCAGAAGAAACACAGGCCACGAGTTAGACAAGGATAATAGACAGCGCATAATGTGGAGGTTCAAATTTCGCTGCTTGAACGGGAGAGTGGCGTTTTATCTGCGCTGATGTGGGGCGCACAGCCAAATTCACAGCCATTGATCAAAACTGTCGAGGTTTTAGTGAAGGGAGTGCGCCGTGCCAGGCTGCGTGACAGCTACTCGGGTAAAAATAGACTTGTACGACACGGAAAGTGAAGCGATCGGCACTTAAGGAAGGAGTCGCCAGCTGCTGAGGTGAGTTATGGACCAAAACTTTAGATTAAGATGTAATGGGGTGAAAGGCCTATCAAATATGACAGCGTGAGCCCATAATATAACACACTACATCAACTGGAAGTGAGTCGAGCCTGGTTTTACATTTGTCATGTAGGGACAATCAATAATCGATCAAATTTTGGGAGGATTTTGTCACAATAGCAACATTTCAAACACGATTTCAATTAAGGAAAAGGCTCGATACTCGATGCCGGTTTCGATGCGACAATAAACACAACATTTTTCGACAACAGCCAACAATAAATACCAGATCATTCAGCATTGTTCAGGAAAGGTTACATTCAGTACTGATGAAGTTTTGTTTTTTTTATATCAATCCTTGCTCAAATAAGTATCGAAGTTTTAAAATTGATTAGTGTCTGCTTTTTCGATACTTCTGACAACACTATTGAAGAGGCAAAAAGTTACGCAAGAATATGATGGATTTCACCGTTGTTTGGTGTCAATCATCTTTTCTAATCCCAGCACTTTTCTTCTCTTTCTGGTACGGCCACAGAAGAACAAATACCAAACCAAACTCACCGCGTTCACACAGGCTCGGTCGGTGAAGTGTGTTGCCCGAGGACACTGGGGGAATCACTCGAATGTACTTTTTTTATTTTTTATTTTTTTTTAGCTTTACTCATCTGTCATTGTTAAAACCTTAGATAAAGGAGTAGAATGTGGAGAACTGAACAGTGTCGAGTTAAAAATGATCCACATACGAATGCTAACGACGTGTGTTTGACGCCGTTGATCCAAGGGACAAAACAACTTTTTCCTCACACAAAACATCATCAGCAAAAATGCAGTTGCTAATGCTGCACTTTTCCTTTCACAGTAGCGCTCAGATACATCGGACCAAAAGACACTGCAGCAGGAAAACTACCCCGTGGTGTTTTTGAAGACTGTCAAAGTGAGTCGCCTAAAGACATGGATTGTTATGAAGAACAGGGAGAAATATTACTAAACGTCTCGGTCCCGGTGGTACCTCTGAAACTGTCGGATTCCATGGAAAGGAGAGCGAGCTGGAAACCCGAAACGGCCCGAGGCTTTTGACAAGAAAAGGGTGGGATTCACAAAGACAAACCGTAGGACTTTATGTGAGCTGCACGTCTGTGGTCCTGAGTTTAAGTGGTCAAGTCCTGGCTTAGTCCAAGTTCACGGTCTGTTATAAAGTAAGACTACACGGTTCACTGAAACGGAGTCAACATAAATATATTCATGATTATCCCCCAAAAAAATATTGCCGATATCGTCTCACAGTTTTTGGTGAAGGTGATCATTTTACTTCCTGGTTGGACAAATGTAACTGTTACCAGGCAACCATGCTGTAAACAAAGGTCAAAACCTGTAGAATTTACAGGCTAGTTATGATTTAACAAATAAAAAACACTTTTTAATGAATCCTGTGTGTCCTTTGTGTGTAAATTGTCTCTGCATTTTGGATTAAATTTTGTGCATTGATGAAAGATTTATTTCAAGGAACCAGCTCTACTTCCTGTAATTTTCAACTTTGTATCACCTATCAACGCTTCTTTTTGCCACTTGATTATTTATGACTAATATAATATAAACTATTATATTTATGAGCCGATATTCCACCAATTCAAGCAATAATTACAAAAAAACATGAAAACCTGTCATATTTTCAGTTAAATCCTAGTTTAGTCCTGCTTTAATCCTGCTTAGACTTAAACTTTCCACGTCAGACAGTATGGAGCGGCACAGAAGCTTCATCTTCAGTTTCAGGAAGTAAAATGTGCTTTTTGACTTCCCACAGAGAATATGTAGAAATGTGTCAAAATGCATGAATAACTTAAGAAACCATTAAAACGACGGCACAAGTTTCATGTTCACGACTGATCACTTGGTTACGGTGATCGCTATCAAACAGTTTTCGCCGGAAAACGCACTCGCGGAAACTCGAAATGCCCCAAATCCAGGTCATCAAGACATCGCCGATCGTATCACTATTGCAATATTGAACAAAGTAACGCCATTTCATCCCGCCTTTGTTACAATATTGTACCGCTCTAAACACATGCATAGACTACGCGCCCCTAAAATCTTCACACGCGAACAAGTTTGTCAAAAGCCTTTCTTGTTCGCATCAATTATGTATAAGAGTAAGCAGCGGTGAGCGTTGTAGCGTGGGTGGAGGAGAGAGCTACAACAGAGAGAGGAGTTCATGGGGGAGGGAGAAGAGACGAGAGGAAGAGAGCGGGTAAAAAGGAAGACGGATCAGGTTTCCCAGTGTCACAGATGGTGCAAAAAGAAAGACACAGATACGTTACACCAAAAGCATTGTCTCCTCTGTCTCCAACTGAGGCTCGCTTTGGCCTGGGTTCCCTCGCGTTTCCTCTCCATGAACTAGGTCACGGGGGGAAAAAAAAAATCTAACGCCACGGATGACGAGGCAAGCAAGGTGAATCGCAGTTTGAATGGACGCAGTTGGTAAAAGCGCAAAAAGTGCCAGGATTTCCTTTCACAAACGACAAAATGTCCTCTTGTCCGACGCTAAAAAGACTGTTAATCCTGTGGTTCCGATCCGTACAAACACGTTCTGGAATGCCATTCTTGTATTAGTCGGGTCAGTTCCTGTTTATCGAATCGCAATACTTTAAAAAAAAAAAAAAAAAAAAAGATTGGACAGAAGGATATTTTCCCCAATCGTTCAGCGCTACTAATGATTTAGAAAATAACTTGTCAATATATACAGCTAAATTAGTATTAGTATTACGTGGCTCGAATGAGCTGTGATACGAGCAACATTACATGAACCTCTTCTTAGTATTTCTGCAGTTCAAATCCTGATTTTTTTCAGCCAGATTGATTTATTCCTAATTTGTTTCTAGGCGTGGTTTTGTTTCGTCCTGGTTTAGTTCGGGTCTGGCCTGTCTCAAACACAATTAACTCCGAATATTAGACTTATAAGTTCAGTTTCATGATCAGTTAAGTCCATAAAAGGATTTAATCAAGAATTCAAGAGTTCAACGAAGATTTCTGTTGCAATTAAAAACAGTCGTGAAAGCGCTGTTAAAGGAGATCGAGATTGAGCCATTTCTAATTGCCGTTGATCAGCTTCTTTTCAATCGGGAGGTCCACAGCCAATCGTCTGTCAGTAAAAGCACTGGGGTTGGGTTTGTGTTGAACGGCATTTATTTAACGTCTGACTTGTCTATGTTCAGGAAATCAACATTGAAAGCCATTTTTGCCAATGATTTCGCCATCGATTCTACTGTTTTGCACACAGTCTTGTCTCTTTCTCGCAGTAGTTCTGTGCCTGGTGTGCCGTCCTCTGCGGTGGGATCAGAACGGGGAAAGGCTGGTGTGTTATTGGGGGGGGTGAACAGCGCATGGATGGATGGTGCGGATGGCGTAAGTGACTGTGGAGAGACGACGGTAATGTAGCACTTATTGCAGTGGATCTCGGTGATCTAATCATGAAACCTCCTCCCCCTCCCTTTGCGCTCGCACAACGGACCCAGACAATAGAGACTCAACAGTTCAGACGGAGACGACGGGGAACACACACACGTGGGTTTGTCTTATTTGTGCTTGAATTTGTCCTGGAACCAGCTCCTTGAGGAAATTAGGTGACCAAACTTGAGTGACATCCTGATTGTCAGTCTTCTTTAAAAACGCACATTTTTGACTCAGTTTGAAGTGTTGACACAAGTTTTTAAATGTGTGTTTATTGTTCTGTTGTTTTACGTTGTCTTTGGCGCATTTGCGTGTTAAGCATGTCGGTCGACTTTGCTGTCTTTAAACTGCTTTACAAATAAAGTTGGATTGGTGAGAAACTTGGAAAGGAACGGGCTTGATTCTCTAAACTGACTTCAATAGCACAAAAAACAAAACTAGATCATTTAATCTTAATTTAGTCATTTTCACAACACAGAACAATAATAGAATCGACATTATTACCACGCGTTCTTGCTCTTATGTTAGTTATGAAGGTGCTCCAAGCAATGTTAATGCTTTGCCTTGGAATGTTCCACGGTACGGCATTACACGTATCTAACTTGGAGCAGGTCCACGTTTTTCCAAGGTATTTCAAGCATTTTCCCCCCAAATAAAAACACCTGTAATTGAATGAATGCAAGTTTAATGCCGTACTGCGGAACATTCCAGGCCTACATTTTCAGAGCACCTTTAATAGAGAACATTCTAAAACGGACCAGGAACGGTACATTTTGGTGATATTTATGTGATCTGATAGTATTACTACAGTTTAGTGTCTGAGTTTCTTTACAGTCCAATGAAACATGCAATAAAACAGATATTGTAGAAAGTTAAAATAAAGAAAAACAAATACACACATAATCAATTATTCAATCATTTCTATACAGTCAGAAGTAAATCTTTAGAGGAAGAATAGACTAAAGTATTAAACAAGTTTGTGCTTCATGTTAATGCGGATGAGGCATTCCAGGTTTGAGCCTCCATATCAATCAGAACAGAAATAACGTACTATTTTATAAGATATACACAATTTATGTTTATTTCACCGCTTCATTTCCCAAGTCTGTGTTTGTCAACGTGGAAGAAGGTTTAAATGATGGAGTGAAAAGGACTGTGGGAAATGTTTATTCAGCTCTTGAAGCGAAACACTTAAAACACAGGCCTTGCACTTATGAAGCTGTATCGTTGCTAATGTGTGTTTAGATCAACCTAAAGCACGTACAGTAAACTCTATATGTACAGCGTTCGCTCTGAGCGTTTAAGAGTGGGATTTGTGTTGGTACATGGAGAAATGAAACACGATCAGGATCACAGAAGGCCTGGGTGGAGTCTCGGGGGAAGGAACTTTGTGCATCGTTTAAACAGTTCCGTGACGATGTGGCGGCCGACGTTACTCCTGTTTTTGTTGTCTTTTGTGTAGTTTAAAACAACTAGGTCTAGTCCTGGTTTAGACTTGGTTGGTGGAACTCAGAAAGCCCGATATTTTCAGACACAGCCCCCTCCATTCATTTGGTTCAGGTTAAACATTGACCCAAAGAATAGATGGATTTGTAATCTCCAACACAGATTATATAAAATGTGTTAAAAAATGCTTGAGAATCTAATGTATAATGGATTGCCTGTGGTTGTCGAGCCGACCTAATTGTTATCTGGGCTATGCAGACTTTAAAACACATACGAAAACACCTTTTTTAACAAAAACAGTGGCATTATTGAATCAAAAGATCAAAAAATAATAATAAAACCTCAATAATAAAACACTTCTAGAAGCCTTCAGTCACCACATTTCAACCTTTATTTGGCTGATAATGTGATTAAAATGTGTCAATTTACAGTAGAAATCATAATTTGACTAGTCGAGTGATTAAAACAATGAATCGCTAACTATTTGACTACTAAAATAGTTGTTAGTTGTGGTTGGCTACCCACTAAGTCATAACTAGTTCTGGCCAAGGACTGAAAAAAGTCTAAACCAGATCTAGATCAGAATCCCAGGAGCAAACTAGGACTGTTGAATGTCCAGTCGACTCATTTAGTCAACAGAAGCTTTTAGGTAGGTCATTTATTGTCCTCGTAAGGAACCGGTTATAAATAATGGTATTTTGTAGAAGGTGTGACACTGACGCTGTGCTTCTGCTGATTGGACTGGACGATATCACCAAAAGATATAACCTCACACTCATCGACCATCATTTTCAATTCGGTGTTGTTTTGTCTTATTAAAACTTAGGAAAATGGATGTAAATATACAGACTATACAGACCTCTCTATTATTATTGCCATTTAACACAAAAAAAAGTCCAAACTCTGCTCCAAACCACATGCTTTTGCCGTGGAACTCTGGATTTCAAGGACCAGAGCTGATCATTGATGGCAAGAAATGACTTGATTAAAATGTGATTAACTGCACAGCCCTAACTGTCGTCTAAACCGGGCGCAAAGGACCTGAAATCCCTGCTGCTCGTCGTGGTCCCTCTCTTCACGTTCTGGAGCCGGCCTGATCCCGTCTGGAGAGGCACGGTCGCGCTGCAGTGGCGGCAGCTCGGCCTGGGAGCATATGGCGAATAGCAGCCCCCTGACAATGACCCGCACTGATTAATGGACGCCGGGCTTTTTGTGCGTCTCTTGTGCGCGTGTCTGTTTGGGTCTGTTTTTGTGCGAAACACCCCCCGAGCGCAGCATCAGCAGGGAGAAAACAGCCGCTGCTTTGACCTCAGCGCACGCAGTAGGGAAAAAGCTACTGTTTAGGAAGGATTACTCGATGGGAAATGCTTGAGATTATATAGTATAGCATAGATGCACGGAGTATGTTTTCTCGCTTTATGCAAAACACTTTACTAACGTTCACAAATCATCCCATACAAGATGAATAACAATAACTTACCGTAAAAACTTCGAGGCAAATACAATTACTTATAAATTCCCCGCAAATCGAATTAGAATTTCAATGCAGCGCGAGCGGTAGAAGCGGCTTGCACGACTCGCCGCGGTATAAAATATTATTGGTGCTGATGCTACGCCTTAAATCCCTGCTTGTGCATATATATGAACCCCGATTTATATTGTTATGGTTAAAGTTGTTCGGCGACAAGGTCAGGAGAATAGGAACAACTTAATTCATGTGCTAAATTTGAATTTTTATCACTGCTTTGTGCGTGCGTGTGCATTTGTGAGTGTGTCCGTGCATATGTTTCTGTATGTGCGTCTATTTGCGTAAAAAAAGGCGACCCGGGATGCATATATTTTATAGTCAGATTGCCGGGGAAGGCCCATTTGTTAGGCTTGAAACAACAGGAGGGTTGGGATTGACTAATGACTTCTTCTGTGTCCTAATTAACACAGGCGTCACACACATTGTATAGGATAGGTTGGGTAAAACGCCTCTATAAATAGTCGTTCCTCCCAACCTACTTCTCGCAGGAAAATTCATCTTTAGATTATAATTAAAGGGAGCACTCTGAAAGCTAAAACTCGTCTTCGTCAACAGCGCGTAGCCGCGTTGTGTGCGCAAACGTGTGGGGAGGGGGTTAACGAGGGTGGCACCATAAGAAATGTATCCAGTCCAGGCCAATGATTTGTAGGACGTTTCTTCGGATGAATAAATTGTTTTGGGAGAAAAAGTGAGGATGGGCTAAATGAGAGAGCCGCAGCTCGGTGTGTTGTGTTGTAGTGTGTAGAGATCGGGATTGTGTCGTCACACGGCAGAGAAGTATAAATAAGGATGTTAAACCAGTGGAGATTTTAAGATGCAAAATACCAAAACGCATTCAAATGTGTTCTTTTATAGTACGCATGGGGATGAATAAGGACTCCATAGTGGTAAATGTGTTAACCAGTAGTGACAAAGCAGATTATTGGGTTGTTCCACGACACTTTTGTTTATATTTTGAAGCTGGGGTACACTGCTTTAGTCTTGTATATGAGCAAATACATTTTTCCTCCATAAAGTAGACTGTAAAAGCAGAACTTTGTGAAGAACTCCGACCACTGCACATTGTTTGCATCTAATAGTCCAGTGTTTTATCTTTCATAAACTCGGAAGTAAGATCTGTAAGCAGCGCTAAGATTGACTGAGCTTTGGCGGTTTTCCCAAGCTTCACTTCTCCGTCTGAAAAAATCTGTTCTAAGGCTAAAAACGCATGTATGTGAATATTCGGCATGTGCCAAAGGGTTTGTGAGAACTATTCCCTCCTTTCTAATGCAGCCTTAAAACAGTTTTTGCTGAGTTTAACCTTACATTCGGGAGCAGGACCACACCTCATCTACCACCTACACCGTTTAGAACCTCCGGCCCACAAACCCCTTCGTTCAGCGTCTCCCTTCCTCTCTGAACAACATTCTCTGCTTCATCTTTCAGGCGCATTCACTTTTTCTCTTTAATAAACATTTTCGCATCCGAGTCCAGAGGTTGCGGTCCCTGCTCGTGAATGCGTCTTGTTGCCCAATAAAGTTTTCCTGACGTTCGACCGCGTCTCTCTGCTGTAGCGCGTTGTATTTGCGGCGTATGTGGGTTTAAACTGAGAGGAGACGTTACCTGCACATGATCTCGTGGGTGAGCAGCACTCGGCACATCTCCGGGTTCTTGTCTTGGCCTTCGTACACAATGGCCTGAAAAAAGAAAAAGAAAAAAGACACGTTTATCCTTTGTAAAACCCTGGAGTCGAGCTTGGTTATCTTGCACACGGTGATGGTGGAGATGGTATGATGGTCTTGGATTGATCTTCACTAGTCCAGCGAGAACAATGGCAAACGCAATTGGAATGGTCGCAATAAGTAAATCGCAAATACAGCTATTATTTTGGTAATATGACAACAAACGTCCTCCCTCAAAGCCGTCTCATTAGACATGAAACAAATTGATACTTCTGTTCAGTTTTAATCGTACTTTTGGGAAACAAACGACAAAAAAATCTATATTACAAACTCCTTAAATGTACAGACATCGGAACACTTTTGATCAAACTTTATTCACAAACTTCAACTTAAAAGAAAATGTGAATGACATAATTAGTCGCTTCACCAAACCTGATAAACAGGAAGCCTAAAGGGTATGAAATAAATGTATACGTTTTCACAGCCTCGCACTCTGAAAGGTGACACTCGGCTTAATGAGTGTTTTTTGGGGGGAAAACTGTGCATATTTTAGAATAAATAGCACATTGGATTTACACTTATTGTGTCACATCACCTATAACCTTTAACACTGCTCAACAGCACAGTATTTATTAATATATTCATAAACATTGAACGTTCATCACTTCTTTCTTTTGAGAGTATTTCTACCAACTCTGAATATTGAACATCAGTAAAGTCAGTCTAAATAATGTTGGAATTATATACAATTTGTCATTTTATTCATAAATATTCTCAATCTAGAAGTCTTCAGTGACCACATTTCCACTTTTATTTGGTTGAAAATGTATTTAAGAAGTCTCAATACGTAATAGAAATACTCGTTTGACGTGTCGCCTTAGCGAAACAGTAACTGCTGACAAGTCGATGACTAAAAATAATCGTTAGCGACAGCCCAGGTGCCGGCCGCAGCGTTGTGAGATCGCGTTTCGGCTAAGACAATTTGCCGAATGTCTCTCCTCACTCTTCACGCCCATTTTACACGAGGATGGGGACAAATGGGATTCTGAGTCGCAATATAATCATAAAAGGACAAAAAAAACCAAAAAAAAACATGGGAATTTAAGAAGCAAAAATACGTCATTTCTGTTTGATCTTTTCTCCAATAAAGTCAAGCTAAATGTCAAGTGCGTTTATCTGTTTTTGTTATTTTACCACGGTGTCAACATTTGAGACTAACAGTAAAAATTGAGACTAATGGTAGAACAAAATTAGATATTATGACGATCCAAGTTCTGCCGAAATATGTCTTTAAGTGAAATAAAGTTTAAATGTAGGCTCCTCCAAACGTTGTGACGTCGCCTAAAACCAAACCGCTTTACATTTGCAGTTACCGGCTCTCCTTCCCCCCGCGCTCAGCCATCACTGCTCCATCATTCAGTCGGAGCACACTCCCTCAGTGTCTTTGGTCTATTCCCGGGCGTTTGAAGTGTCGCGCTGGATTCGGCAGAGTACGGACCACTCCGCTCGGAAAAAGAACTCACTCCGTCCTTTCCAATCACGTCACGTTTTTTCCACAGCGCCATTAAGTCAACAGCGCTTCAGACATCACTCATCCTCCATATCAATTCATATCGCTCACTTGACTGACGCGCTGCCGGCTCTAAGCATCCTAATAGAGAAACGAGCACATTATTAAAGTATATTTTTAACTAAAACGTTACGCTCATCATTAGACAACTATTACAAGACTTCCTCCTAATATCACGACGACCACAACTATATTTATGTCTTTAGCAGTGAGTTAGCAGTACCAACATTTCTAATACTCGTACTTCGAGAACTATTATTAAAATGATTTATACTGATACTTCACAATCTGAATGATAACTATAACGACAATCCCCTCTTTTAGTAAAGCTGGGTGATGACAAAACATTTAATCATGATTATTTTCTTTGTATTGACGATTAACATTTTTGATGGAGGATTTATTGCGCCAGTATTAAACATGTGATCCTCGCGAGCAGAAGGATTGACGGATGATGCAGGGCTGTGTGTTTAACTGTCATTGTCAACTATGTTTTTTGGGGGGGTTTTTTTAATTCATGGGGTGTTCCACAGACAATCTTCTTTCAGTAAAAATTTTGTCAGAAGAAATTTAACTATTTTTGCAAAAGAATACAATACAATTACTAGTGATTGACAAGTAGCAATGCAGTACATTTCAAAACATATATAGCTTTATTTATAACCCTTTGTTGACACTTTAAGGCTGATCTATTTCTGCTATTGTGCCATCAGTATTTTTAGTAATTTATTCACAAATCCACAGACAGAAAGAGCGAGTATTACATGATTTTTTTATAATTCACATTTAAATTTTTCTTCATTAATAACTTGTGTTTTTAACAAATGCAGTTGCATTGTCTGACCTAGTTGCACGCTCACCAGTTAATCACATCAAAATAGTAAAAGAAGAGGTTGGCTCCCAAACATGCATTTATTAGATAGATTCATTGTGTGGAAAACCCTGCGGCTTCAACAAAGTGGGTTCAAATATATTACATTAATGAGGTGTTACATACTCACTGTGACAGACTGAAGATGAACTACTCCAATAAGTACTTAAGTAAAACTACTTCATATTCTTCATCATTAAGGTAATTACTTGGGGAAAGATAAACAGTTTTGAATACCAAGTCAATTTAAGTTAGAATAGCTGCATATTCTTACTAGTATTAGTTATATAACATATAATATAATAACTACACTTTTATAAAGTCTTTATAAAGCATGAACAACAACTTAATTTGTAATGCACAAATAGTTTATCAAGAATGATTCAAGCTTAGGAACTAATTCATTAATACCCTAACTTTTTTTGGTTTAGTTTAGTTTATTCAAGCTCAGCTCAACATGAATGATCAATAATCAACAATGAACAAGTTCCACTGCAAACATTATACAGTATCAATAAACAAACCATTTTAGACAGCTCGAAACGGAGTGAGAAGCATTAGAAGCCTAAAAAGTAATTACTCTGAATCATCCTTTAATAAACACTTTTCCATCATTAATCAAGCCTTTGTTTATGCTTTATTACAGCTAATGAAGGTGTAGTTATTATAAAGAGGTGCCAAATACTCCACCAACACTATTATTTAAACTTCATTTGTCCATTTACTGAATCAATAGTGCAATAACACTGGGATGACTATAGTCTCAATGCAGCTAACTCTGCAGTTTAAACCTCTATAAACACGTTCTGAAATGTTCTTTTCTGTAGTTCAGGTAATACTTGTTTTAACTGATCATTATCTGATTTCTGGAGTTGTCAGATTATAGAAATGTCATGTCAACAGTTACATCTGCTGTGAGTAATCGGATTTCTTTCCGATTGTTCCATCCTGTGCAGGTTTTGTCCAAAAAAAAAAAAAAAAAAAAGGGGCAAACTAATGTGACAAAGACAAAAATGAACGAGAAAATGTTAGTTATTTTAAAATTCATTGCAAGTTGTCTTCCAAGTACAACAGTTAATCTAAAAATCCAGCAATTAATTTTTATTCAACTGAAATCTTTTTATTAATTTGTGAAAGACTCAAACATAGTCCTGCTGTATGTTTTTGCACAACTTAAGCATGCACTTTGCGCCTAAAGGAAAACGTAGGGCTTTAAACACGGTGGTCTTCATTTGTTTGAACCACACTATGAGCCGTGATATAAAGCCCATGTAGAACCGCGATGTAAAGCGTCGCTCCGAGCTCTGACACACAGAAAAATAACAGTCCCATAACATATCTGTCGAATTGCAGTTGTCGTCGCCTGCAGCCTTTGATACTAATAGCTCCTCACGATGAGCAGGGGAATTGGAGCCCCATTGATTTCACTGCTTTAGGCGTGTGTCACTCATCATTTTCTGTGAATGAGCACAAATTCAACTTTAACAAAATACATGCTGCAATGTTTTTAAGACTTTTTTATTTCTTTAAGGCTCTGGTGGTCCAACGCTCCAGGCTGCAATAAATGCAAGAGGAGTGGGAACTGGAGAAAAGTGTTCATGCCAAGCAGAAAACTAGCACTTTCACAAAGGACAAGAGGCAAATAAGACGTTGTACGGAATATAAGCTGTGTTCACAAGTAATAAACGCATGCAGGAAACTAAAGCTGGGCCATGTCATATCGCGTATATGCCAATGTTGGTTTTGGAGGTCATATAACATTTAAATATCATGATATCATTTGGATACAAAGAGCATTTAAACGCTGCCGATAATGCCCAAGGCCTAGGACACGCTGCACACGTATTTCACCCTGCGCAGGCATAAAAGTGGGGAGGTGGGTTTTTTTTTTTTGGGAACGGTTTGAAAAACACAGAGTCAGTGCTGCGAGCAGACGTCCTGCTGCAGGTGCCAGTGAGGTCGTCCTCGCTTTGACGCGCAGCTGTGGATTTGTGAGCGAACGTGCGTGAACGCTGACGCGCGCAGTGTGTTTAGCCCCTAAAACAGTGCAAAGACTTTGGAGGTTCTGAAGATGCTTAAAAAGGCTAATAAAGACAGAGAAAGGACATGTGGTGCAGAAGCAGAACTAAGAACTATTACTAAGAGCCCACAACAATTCAACACTAACACTGTAAATTATACACAATAAAACCGGGGATTTACAGAGCACCACGTTTAGTCCATGAGTCCGTGAGTTCTCAGTCGTACTCTGACGGTGGAAAGCTCCTTCTCTAGCCACGCATGCCCTGGGGCAGACTGATAGATGTAATTCTGCACCTTCTGCCTCTCTGACCACAACCTATTACACTGACTAGAGGTTACATAAACCATAACAAGGACACAACAGCACTTCTTATGGACATGCGCCTGTTTTACTCCAGGCGCCGCTTAGTTATTTTACTGGGTTGCAATCATTTGAGAGTGAATTGTGAGTCTATTCTTTAGTGTAAATACCTAGTTTGCTATAACTTTAATGTATGAATAGTTATTTTCATTTGAGCTTTGAGGTCCAGATATCACAGAGTTGAGTTTTCACAGTTCCACATCTTGCCCTTTTAAGTCGACAAACTGAAGCACAGGGCTTGTCTTTAGTCGACCAAGAATGTCTTACTTAATGTATAAAATGTAGCCTGAACCCAAAAGGTACAATGAGCTCCAGTCGGGTCACTTCCTCTCTGCTCCGGACACAGCTTCATCGTCAGTGTCATCTAGACCTCCTTTTTCCTGCGTCTCCTTCTCACATTTTGTTCTTTTGGAAACACGCCCTCAGCAGCAGAGCGAGCCTTCACACCTTCACTGGAGCCGGGCATTTATCTCCTGAACAGAATCAGGCTGAGGTCCTCCCAAACCCCACAGAAAGGCCACGGCTGTCACCTGATCACATCACACAAACAGGCCTTTGTACTCTTTGTCTAACAGTCACTTTAAGCCGCCATTGTGCCTCTATTGTCCAGCAGGGAGTCGAGCCGCCCCAAAGAAGGGACAAAAAGGAACTGATACATCGATAAAGTCAGGTGGAAGGTGCTGAGGCGGAAGAATTACTCACAAATGTTGAAAATGTGTTAATACTTGAATGAATTGAGGCTAAAAGTATTGAATGTCGAGTTTAACTAAGTATAAAGTACAACCCAGTGCTGCTACTACTACATACTATACTATTACCAATACATAACTCACTACTACGACCACTACTACTACATTTATTATTACCAAAACAACACGCAAGTTCACTACAATGCATTACTAACTGTACAACTCTGCTATTACTACTACTACTGTCACTGCATACTCTAGCACCGGGATTGAATGTGAAAAACTCGTCTTTACTGGCAGCTGTCCAAACGTCCAAGAGATGCATCTGCAAAGGCAATATAAAACGTAGCAATCGGCATGTTTGTTTGTTTTTTCCCCACCGACGCGATTGTTTAGAATCCAGAGAAAGCGGTGCCGATAAGCTCAAATGATGTCATTGAATTCACTTCAAACTCACCTACAGCCCTGTTTTACCACAAACCTACAAGAGAGCAGTGTAGTCCTGCTTTGTGCAGAGCCTTCTTTGCGCTTAAGTGTTAAAATAATAATGTTTAAGAGTATTCTTTAGGCGGCAGGTGGTCCTAAACGGCCTTGGCTGGAGATTAAAGGCCTTTAAATATCAGTCTATCACTATAAAAAGTATACAAAAGTGTATACAACCCAATAAATTGGTGGGTCACAACTGGTAAATACATTTATCACGCTACTGTGTGAGAGTACTTTTGAATGAATGCTGAGTTTAGTATTTAGCATCTTAAAGTCTGTTGCTTTAACATTAGGCTGAGTGAACATCCTGCTGCGTGACGACACAATACTGAGCCCAAATACTAGGGATGCAACGATACTGCTATGGATATTTATCCAGGGGTCAGGATCGGTATCAGTATCAAAAGATAATTAGTATCAAAGATAATGGTTCAGGCAATATTCTGGTTAGTGTAATGAATATAATATTAGTGTTTTGACGGGTGTTTGACCCAGAACATGTTGGAATCTTCGAAAATGTATTTAGACAAAGCAGTTTTGTAGATACTTGAAGGATAAATAATAGTCACAAAGCACAACTGGATTCATTTTGTAAGAAGTTAGTTGTGTTTTAAGGAAACAAATGCTATTTTTAGTCCAAACGCTGTAAGTAAACATCGGGTATCAGCAGTTACTCTGAGCTGGCTCGTCCCTGTTTATTACTTTTACATCTCACTATTACTTTTACATCTCACAGCGCTGACCGTCAAACTAAACACACATTTTCCCTGTAGGTTTGACATTATCTTAACTAATTAGCTGATCGGGATGTTTACTTTGTTTGAACATTTCCTTCTTTTCTCTAAATGCTTGTACGGTTCATCGATTCTTATCACTTCCCCGTCATCAGACAAAATCACAAACATTCAAAAAGAGAGTGGAAATGAGTACATTTCAGAAGTAAAAGTACACTAACCACCTGCGCTAAGGAAGCAGGTTACAGTCTGAACTCTGGCTATTAAGATAAATGAGGCCAGTGTTAATTTATCCGGCTCCGTGTCAGACCCTGTAATAGCTTCGCCCCTTTAGCGTCTCTAAACTTAAGTTCCTGCCTCGGCTGTGTCCTCTTTCCAAACTTAAGCCATCTGGATCCACAAAATGACACCAAGAGTAATTTTCATAATAATAATATATAGTCCAGTTCTGTTTGACAAGCTCTTGTTAAAAGTGGGTCCCAGAGTACGTTTTCTTGGGGCGTTTCATCAAATTGTCACTTAGGCGGCTGCGCTCCATTCCTTTCATCTGCCTTCCCCTGTCTCCTAGCTCCTCTCCTCGGCTCCTCTTCTAGCTCCTTTGAAGCGGTGTGACATGCGCGGCGTGTAAACAAGGCAGCGTTAAGCAGGGAACACACTTCGCCCCGCGTTAGTGTCAGCCGGAGAAGTGTCTGGGCGGCGCGGTTCTCTCACAGACGCTGTTCGACATGCAGCAGCGAGATGCACTCGTTTAAGGAGCAAGTGAAGAGCGGGAGGGGTCGCTCGACTGTTATTCACCACGATCAGCGCTGGTCTGAACAGGTAGACTAGACTTACAGCTTCAAAGAGCCCCGCGGTTTCAATTACATCATGTGTAAGAAAAGAATAGAGCCTACAATACATACTTGATTTTCAACCAGTGCACCTTGAGGTGTTGCCAGGTGTGCCTTGGAAAAACGAGTTCACATATTCACGGATTTAATTTAATTTTGGAGTGTCCAGGGCAAACTTCAAATCCAATAAGAAAGCAACATAATCACCACAGCCAAATTTAAAGAACCAGATACAGTGGCATGGACAACATACAGTATACATATTTTTTGTCTTTGTTAATATGGGCCGTATAATCTTTTCAAAAAAGAAAGTGCACTGTGACCCAAACAAGGCTGCAGAACACTGGCCTACATAAGGCCTTGTTTACACTGAGGCGTGTTCAGCGTGTATTTTGAGCGCGTTCCTTGCAGACTGCCGGATACACAAACTACAGTGAACTGCGGTGGGTATTTGACCAACGCAGCGCAGGTTCACTCACGTATAATTACCTGAAAACCGCTCCAGACCCCTGCAATGTCATCTCCCCCGGACCACGCCAACAATGCTGTGAGGTTTGGAACCGCACCCGACACAGATTTGGTCTCAACCCAGCGTTAGAATAAAAACCGCTGCGGAAGTGGAAGTAGAAAGTAACGTTTTGGACTTCAGAAATGGCTCATTCTGGAGTTTATCTTGCATTCTTCAAATAGCTTGAGATGTTAGCACATTCAGTAATTTAAACTCAAAAACAAATCTAATTTAATAATCAGAACTTGTATACCTAAATACCGCAATCATCCAAAATGGTCCCCCGCATTCGTATGAGTAAACAAAGTATACAAATCTATCACTTTTCTTCCTCAACAGTCTAAGTCCAGACCAGTGGCCCCTGAAGTGTGTCTGTAATGAGACCGGACTTGGCCCTGATTCTATTGACTCTTGTTTAGGTCGCAGCACCTGTTTGCAACGCTTCAACCGCAGGAGCTAACTCTGAGTTTATTTATTTTGAGTAAGTAGTGTGTGCCACGGGCAAAACAAACAGAGAGTGGTCCAGCAGAATACTTTGCACTGCTTAAAAGTGCACTCTGTATCGTTTCTGGCGGAGGGTGTGGCCATCTGCTCGTCTCCGTGGAAATGCGTCGCCTGGAACGTTCACAGTATGGCATTAAACTTATTAGGTCAGATCTGCGGAGAGGCGACGCCGCTCACAGTAGGAATACATGTCTTTCGAGGTATTTTTCAGCAATAAAAACACATGGGATTGAATAAATGCAGGATAAAATGAGAAGATAATGCCGTACTGTGGAACATACCAGGCAATGCAAAAACTTCTCAGGTGGCTGACCCGCACCAGAAAAGTTACAGTACATAGTGCACCTTTTAGGGTTGTCAAAAGTATCGAAAATCGGATACTTATCGCTACTGAAACTAGTATCAAACTTAGATACTCGTTTGAAAGTATAGATACTAAAAGAAATCACATTAAACAAGGCCATTTCTTGAGCTTCATCACAACTAAGATAAGACCACAGTGTTTAATAAAGGAAGTACTATTATTTTGACCTAAAAATTGAAATGAATAAACATTATTGTATCGAAATCGGTATGGAGAATCAAGTATTTCCCTGAGTATTGAAATCGAATTTGAAATATAAGTATCGTGACAACACTAGCACCTTTAAGTGTAAAAACGACTTGACACACACAACAGAAAATGAACACTCTAGACTAAACTGGAAGTAGGATCGCGCAGCGTTTAAACACACGGACTCTCAAAAACCCAGTGTTCTCTCAACATCTCCGTATTCCTGTCCTCATTACAGTCTCAACCACACATTTCTTGGTCACACGTTACGGTTGGGCCGGCGTTCGCGTGCAGGTGCCTTGCACACCTGCGCCAAGACAAATGGCCTCCACGAACCTAAAATCTTGAAATAAAGCAGCGTTTTGCCCTGGACTTCCACTGGGACCGAGGCCTGAAGTGCTTAAGCCGCTGGAGTGCGTTTGGAGCGTCTGAGCCTGGGCTAAACAGTGTTATTAGTGAACAGTTTGTCTCTAAGGCATGCCAGACTTTAGCAGTTTGTGTAAGGTCAAAGATGCATTCAAACTACATTTTAAAAAGCAATAACCTACATAATTCCTGGGTTGGAGATTGATTACATGTGAGTGTTTCTTATAATTCTGGAAAACGATGTAAAACCGTATATTTATCATCAACTACATCAATTGTAACAACATTAAAAGTGGGAGATACTTTAATACTATAATTATAACATTGGGTACATTGTTTCTCATCCAAACGATAAAAAAGGCAGCAGAAACGTTTGATTCAAAAATAAATAGAGCAGGAAGTTGCAGAGTAATCTTCCAAAAGAAAAGATAAGGGTTGAAAATTCATCATTTCAGTCCGTACATGCTCTTTGCGACGTTTGAACTTCAACCGCGACGTTTGCGAGCACGTTTTTGGCACATTTCTAAGAGAATTGCCACAAAATCCTCTGAACGTTGTCTTTGGGATTTCACTTTCGGTCATTATCGCGCCACCGTCACGCAGCACTGACTTTGAACGTAAATGCAGTTGTTGCACGAAGCACGTCAAACAACACATATAAATAAGTCGCAAAGGAGGAAGTAAAGTCAAATGCAAATAAGCAGAATTCAATCATGCATGTGTAATGAGACAGCGGCAATAATGGCATGGCACTGTCTTAAACTAAACTAAAAGCTCAACAGTTTTAGGTGAGCTCAAGTGGAACTGTTTTTTTAATCGTTTCAAAAGTTAGTTGTGGTTGGATTCCAGAGTTGAGAGATCTGTGGCTGCGTTTCTCCATCTACTGTGTCTAAAGCTTACATACAACAAAATCATATTTGGAGTTGGCAGTTTGTCTTCAGTGCATCTGGAAGTGATAAGACTCCAACTTTAAGACTAAATACAACTCAAGCCAAGCGCAAACATCTGCTATTTCAATTTCTGCAACACTGAAACTGTCTTTTAGATACTATCTTCTAATACCAGTGCAGTACAGGGGATTTGCTCAATTATCAACTATATTATATTTTCAGCACTCAAATAGACTGGGCTTTTGAAAACAAGATAAAGATAAATGATTTTACCTTTTAGTACAATGGAAATATCCGTACAATTTAGTTTAATTTCATGTATTTTGTTGTTGCTAGGTGAGGCTAAATGTAGAGATGTCCAGGTTATTTGGTTGATCGATAATCTTGATTACAATATAATCATTAAGAGATATAACAACAAAATATAACAATCTTGAGAATTGTCATGTGTAATTTCGGTTACAATCTTACTCTAAAAAAGCAAAAAATACGTATAAAGTACTTTTTTTATCTGACTGAAAGTTTGATTTCTTAAAGCTGGTGAGGAAAGGTAACAAATCAAAAGAAAATTAAGGATTTCACTGTTGGTTGTGACGTCAGTAATCGTGAATAATTGTAAAATCGTGATGTTTCATTTCACAATACTCAATAAAACAACAGATACGTTCTCTGTTCTCTTCTTTAACTCGGCACACGTAAAGAAAACCCTCAAAATGGCGAGATGTGATCAGAAAACATCCGCCTATGCTAACAACAGCCCGTCTCCCAAAGGTGCTGTTACATCTCTCCACTTCCCACCGTGAGCGACTCCTGTTCGCCGACCACCGCGCGCCGCCTCCACTAACTCGAATCACAGCGAGAAGAAACACACACACACACACACACACACAAATGGCAGAGTGAAAGTAAGAAAGAAAGAAAGAAAGACAGAAAAGAAAAAAAAAAAGAAAAAACGCCTGGAGCTATTCACAGCGAGTGGATGTGAACCCCCCCACGCAGTCGTGGGGGGGGA
This sequence comes from Chaenogobius annularis, assembly GCA_015082035.1. Taxonomy (NCBI): domain Eukaryota; kingdom Metazoa; phylum Chordata; class Actinopteri; order Gobiiformes; family Gobiidae; genus Chaenogobius; species Chaenogobius annularis. The sequence continues at coordinate 686,236 of BJKM01000122.1, read as the reverse complement.
AACATCCTCACCCGCGCGAACAACAATACGCTGGGCACGGCAGGAGAGAGAGAGAGAAGAAGCAGATGAGTGCAGGAGCGTATTGTGACGACAGGGAACAGGAGAGGCGACACACACCGCTCTTGCGGGCAGTCTCTGTTTCTTATCGTCTGACCTAGCCACGGTTGCCTGAAAACCAGAATGATTCTCGAGTGATTCTAAATCCCACCGTTCCTGCGGCGCGGTACGGTGCCGTCGCAGTCTACGCGCGCACCCGTCTGTATCGCATAGATCCGGCTGCTTGTGTCGCCTGCTCCCTGACGTCGTACCGCTCGTGGTCCTTTGGTCATTCAAGCGCATCAGCAACACCCACCCGTAAGCGTCTGAGCCGGGAGATGCTACGGGCGTGAGCTCGGCGCACGATCAGAGGCGGGCTGGCACCGAAGCGTGCTCCAAGTGCCTCCATGCGCTCTCCTGCGGAAGAGCTGGCTGGCATGTCCACATGTCTACTCTGGTCTGATTCCTGTGGCTCTTCCATGGCTCTTCGATGTGCTGCACATCCTCTGTTTCTCTTTGCGATTTCCCTCGTCTGCGCGCTGCCTCTGTTCCAACGCTTTCCATACGCGACCTCTAGCAATTTTGGAGGAAAAAAATACAGCTTGTTCTTGTATTTACAATAATCTTCACTGTTCTGGCTGTTCTGCCGAAAGAAAGAGATAGAAATGGAAAAAAAAGCCTGATAAGATCATTTGTAAAAGATGGAATAGCATCTGTTCTTTTGTTTTTAAAGGCACATTTGTGTTTGAGAGGTAAAAAGAAAAAAAAAGGAAATTAAATGAAAGTATGTGGAACGTATTCGGACCATTGTGGAATAACCAATTTTCACAAGCTCTGACTGACAGGCCGTAAAAAATATGTGAGTAGCTCCACACCAAAGAATTACAAAAATGTGCACAAACCTGACTCTATTCAATAGACTCTTAACAGTGTTCAGGCTGTCTTCGTAGGGAGAGATGAGAGTTGATTCTAACAATGAATCCACCGCTTGATACTCTTTATTGGCTCCTTTAACGAAGCCAGCGGCTTGTATTAGTCCATATAAATATACACTGGTCTATTTAACGAAACCACAGTTCATTGACTGGCTTGCTTGGCCGGGTGTCTTCTTAGACACTGATGTGAGAGTTATATTTTGAGGCTTAGCGGTGCTATGAGGTGAGAAAGAATTCAGGTCCGTTACCCTGCTGAGTGGCGCAGACCACCATAAGCTTTTCCTGCGCTGATCGTCTGCCGTGCGGTGAACCGTCGATGAATAAGCTCCTCCAACATCCTCGCTCTACGGCGCGGCTCTTGCTCCGGGAAGACAAACCTGTTGGACTCTGTTAAATGGATCAGCTGCATGAGACGGGAATCATCAAATCGGAAAAGCAAAACTAAACAAAGCACTGCATTATGAAGCACTAAGGCGGATTTAGTTTCTGACGTTAGTCATCGTGTACCCGTGGAGAATTCCACTGATTTACGCCCCACGCCAATGTTCCAATAGTTATGGCTTTAACGATATCAGTATCGTCCCATGGAGAAGAAAGTGACCGGCCACCGTCAGGTCGAAGTTGCAGGTAAGAGTAATTGGAATAAAATGCAAGATAGACATGTTTATACAAAGCACTTTGTTGGAATGTTCCAGGCCATGAAGTTAAACCGACACTGCGTGTTGTCAATCTATGTGTTTTTGATGCGATCAGGTTTCTCTTAATGAATGTAAAACCAGCACCACTATTTAATCGTTCATGTGTTTGCTGTATTCTAGGCTATCCTGATTAGTACGGTTGGCGACGAATGTATTTTAGAGATGTACAAGCCAGATTTTATGTGTTATAAGCAGTGGAAATTTCTGTTTAACATTGTTTCTCTGGCGCCATTGTGGTGCAATCTAACTAAAAACCCACTGGCGTAGATTCCATCCAAGTTGACGACTCTGCCACTTCACAGTTTACAATCTATCACACTAGATCCTCCAAAACCAAGGAAAATGATCATACATATTTTTGTTGCACAAATGCATGAAAAGAGTTTATGTTACTCTTTAATATGTAACCCGAAATTGTATTCTTCTTTTAACGTTCATCCTTTTCATTTCACATCTCAACTTTTACTTATGGACTTGTAGGCCAGAAGTAAAAAAAGAAAAAAACAACAACAGTTCAAGACAATCCTCCCCTGCTTCCAGAATAAGGTGAAGATAGACCCAAATAACACAAGGAGACAAAATAAACGTTGCCCTGCTCCGTTGCCAATTGCTGAACGAGCCGGACATCACCTATGTGTGCCCCCATTTCGCCTGTACTTACCTTGCACTCAGTGACTGAGACCCTACTCCCAGTCTCAAATGGCCCAAAATTCTTCAGATCATATTCAACACTCGGACGTCTGGACCGGCTTGCAGTCACGATTGAAGCACAATCCGAAAGGGATTAAATGTTTCTTATCATTTCCAATTTATTTCTTTTAAAGCTCCAATAGCATACATCCTACATTTGATACCGTCGCTTCAACCACTACTTACTGGCTTCTGTCATTTCAGCGTCATCTCCCTGCCGACCATCGCTAACAGCTTGGTCTCAATGCCGACCATTCTCAGAACTTTTCGGCAGCTCACGGCACACCTCCAACTCTTAGTTCGATACCCGTCTCTGCAGGCAGAGTTGATCCGAACCAAATTACCAATTCTTTTCCAAGACTTTGACCATATTAACTCTTGCCCCAGCTGGAATGGGCCCCTATAATTGTTTGAAACTCTCCCTTATCCGCAGCTTTATCTTTACGTACCTGGGAGCGTCTAGAAGCATCATCTCCACAGACACCCGCCCGTATGCGATACGATACAGTGAGCTGCACGATATAGCGTATCTACCTGCACACCGTCGTGAGTATACTAGACAACCTGATATCTTTGTACATGTATCATAGCGAGGCACGCCCTATGTCTCCTCAGCGATGAACAGACGCAGGCGCACTATCTCACGTACAGCTTCGGCTGTCTATCAGCAGTAGATACTACGCTTAATTCTAGCCCGTATCGTCTGATAGTTCCGACGGTGGTGAACACTCTCTCGTACATCTCACCGGCTCCTCACTAACACATGTACCGCGCTCCGCGAGCACGACGCCGCACGCACTGCACTTACCTGCTTGCGATTTAACTCGTACATACTTCAGTGTTATCAGATCTCGTCTCACGATGCAGATATCTCCGTTCCTGCTAGCCTCAGACTCCCACAACCTATCCTTTACTTTCCTGTACTCAGCTCCTATGTTGCGAATCGATTCGGGCGACTGCAGGCGACGCTCCCGACGCACCTGGCCACGTACGTCGATGTTCACGCACATCGCATCTACCGGCAGCTCGTAAACCGTGTGCGTGCTCCCCTCAGCGCCCAGATCCCAGTTCCGCTGCACATCATCTTGTGCGAGAGAATCTATCCAAGCCAGCCTAACGATCGAGAACCTTCCATTAGTCCTAGCTTATACTAGTAGACACATGACCGTACTACCACTCACCACGAGTCTGTCTCTAGAGCCGTCATCTAAGCGTGGCTGCCTCCTCCGACGATAGACATACGATAGTCTTCTATCGTCACGTACACATGAGTTCTACTATCGCGATACAGCGTATATAATCCTCAGTCAGCTTGCTGGGCATGCTGTACACACTCCTTAAGCTCTCATCGTCATCCAGCATGTCAGCTCCACTCTAAGGCTGACGACACAAGAGTGCTCACTGCGGCCTCACTCTGATGCCCTCACTAAGTGCTGCTCTGACGTCTCACTGAATTCATGGCATGACACAGCTACTAAACAGTGGACTCTCCATCATCAATCCGACGACATTCACTCGTACTCTCTCATATACGTCAACCTACATCACATCCCTCTAGCTATGAACTCCCTCAGGCATCCGTTCATACCGATAGCCTCGACTTACCACATCATTGATTTCTCTATCATCCGCTCCCCGACTTCCAGTTTCATACCGCGTCATCGCTATCTAGCGCAGTCGCGCGCAGCGTGCTTAATATGTCTGAGGCCACCGCACTCTATCATTCCGAGAAAAGCCCATAACGCTGTTTCATCAAAAGTTTACATGGCCAATGCGACAACTCTGATCTCTCTATACTTCTGTTTCGAAATTCCTTGCATGCACCTAGATCTTCACACACTTAATGTAATATTTGTAGCTGGCATTTGTAAGCTACGCTAGACGGCCCGAGAATTCCCTAGATATGCGTCACTACGCATGGTAGTATGCTCTTCCTCTCCTAGGAGCATCCATACCAGACTATCACAATAACACTCCACCGTGCTACCAAGTATCCTATTACCACTAGGGTCGGACCTATCTCATATAAAATAAGAACGGACTCAGTCCACTTTTTCCCGACAAACGCGATCGCGTCATCGATCACCCGCATCGATCTATCAGAGTTCTCTATGTTCGGTCACCCAACTGCATTCGTATACAAATTATTTGTCGACAACACTTGCTATTGTTCAACATCTGTTCTAATAGAGATTGGTATGTGGTCCCCTGTAACCACATTATATCACATCTTCACAGACCCAAGAGAGGCATGTGCATCAGATGTACTTATACAGTGGTCAAGGCACGATGTAGTATACCAAGCCTCACTGAGAAGTAACAACGATCGGGCAAGAAAAGTTTGCTAGACAAGATACAGTTATGATCCTCACAAAACTGCACAAAGAGAGAATTCATGTCTGCAATGTCACCATTCATGTCTCCTACAATGTATTGACTGGATAGTCAGTATTTAAAGTATTTAAAAAGTATTTAAAAAGGCAAGCTTAGTCAAATATTCATTTTGTCAACATTCTTTAGGAGTGTACACAATTAAGATAAAAAGTCCTCATTATCACATGTAAACTGCGATCACAGAGTGTTTCTCCAGAGTATTGCAACACGTCCTGATATTTTGGCTCTGAAAATACCCTTGTCAAATTATACTAGTTTTGATCCAGACCGTTCTAAACTTATTCAGGAAAGGTTTTAATACTTGTCAAATTAGTATCTAGTAGCGATAATAGTTTTATTTCTTTACAACAATAATAAATGCATGGAATTCAACTGGTCAAAGTGGCTAATGGGACTGAATGTGTTAATTTAACAGCAAGTTTCAAGCCCCATAGATGTATTGAAGTTGCAGTCCTGCGGTTGGCTCATTTATATTCCAAAATAACTCCATCACATTTTTTTTTTTTTTTTTTAAACAATTTTTTCTTATGCAGGTTCGATGCAACTGTCTTCAAAGAGACACCCCTCTGGACGTTTTTCAGTCGTGCTGTTACAATTACATATGCAGGTCTATCCACTACCACAGCCCACAGAGCAGATCAGCTGGGAGCCTCAGTGCATCACAAACCAGGTCCGGCCCCTATCTCATTTTCGACTGCGCCTCGCCTCCCTTTTCGCCGCAGCAAGAGAAATATGTGATTGAGAGAGAGACTCGGGGCCAGTGAAGGCATCATCTATCAACAAGAAGAACTTAGGGGTATTAGAGAAACAATAAATGTTGGGAGCTGTTTTTCCAAGGACGCACCGGGACCAATAAGAACTCTAACAGGCTATATTCAAATTCAGATCGCCCCAGAACATATAACTCTTCTTCTCCATAGAGTTCTGCAAGTGATGGACTCAGATAATTTAAGTGCAGTTTCAACAGTAGTGCCCTTTCTCATTTGATTTGAATAAAGTTGGCAAACTTTAACATTTAAATAACATTTATTTTTATACATTTTCATCAATTTGCTATACATTTTTCCTAATTCATAATTATTCCAAGTGTTAGCTATTTTTGTTTTGGTGAACTAAGAATCTTCACTCTGTTCAACTTTTTAATTCACTTAAATCAAAAGTGCACTATGTATCTTTTCTGAAGGTCCACCTGCTTGTTTCCATGGAGAGTTTTTTTTTTTTTGCCTAGAAGGTTCCACACAATGGCTTTCTTATCTCCATGGAGACAAGTAGATGAGTTAAGTTACACGTCATGCCTGTGTAATGATGACAAGGCCGCTAACAAGAAGCATGTATGTTTTCCGAGGGGATGCCACCAATTCAAGGAACATTCAAGACTATCACCATGGCGACAAGCTCTCTAGTGCACCTTTAATACAGGATTTGAATTAGATCTTATTCGATCAATCACAACTAATCAATTATGGAAATAATCGTAATCTTATTCAGTAAATTCACTTCAAAACATACCGTGTGCTGAGAAAAAGGGTTTCACGACATCAGGATAGCCTCATCTCTGTGAAATTCTGAGACGATCACATATTTTCGCATAACTAATTGACTGATTAAAAGAATTTGAGCAGCAAAATAATCGTTAGTTGCAGCACTAATTTAAATCAACAAATATTTTCAACTTAATGCAAGGATAACAGAAAAAATGGGGCCTATATTTTGTGGCCTATATTTTATAATTGTGGACATTGTGACAAATGTCCACAATTTTTGTTTTCTAACCAGGCTAAAAAATTTGCCTTTCAATGTTATTCACAATATGGCCTTTCGTAATGCTAACTTAAAATGGATCTATTGTTGTTAAGTATATGGCACCATTCTTTCTTCTTTAAGTGCTAAAAGGGTCTATGTGATTGAGTGGGCGAATGCTGAGCTCAAAGCTGTTTTTTTTTTTTACTATAGTGCAGCCCCAGAGTGTGACAAATGAGGGAAAAATATATAAGAGGATAATTTCGACAGTGTAAAGAAGGGGACTGTGGCACCTGAGATGACTCTTCACCAATGGAGCCATCAACATAAGACAATTTTGCGCCTGCCGGGGAGGGGGCAGCGCTGCACTAGATTCTAGCCTTAATTGTTGTCTTCGTGGTTCAATCTTCGCCTCTCGCCTGCACTCGGACTTTCTGTGACTGCCCACAATCTGCAGCTCCCCAGGGTGCTGAAGCTGCGCCCACCCTGCCCAGACAGAACCCACACACAGCCGAACTGAAGCACTTTAAAATCTATCCAGGAAGAGAAAAGCTAATTCTTCTTTAGCTATAAGGGAATAGATCAGGACTCACAATACTCTCACAATGTAATGGCATGTGCAGCAATAAATAGACAAAAATAAATAAAACACAGTATCAGTTCAAGCACACACATTATGCATTATTTGTACTGTTATTGGCCTTTAAACATGCTCTTGTCTGGAGTAGCTTTAGAACGTAAAATAATAATATCTACTGAAAGCATACATTATTTGATCTGTAAGGCGTTCCCTGATCTAGATTTGTGTTAGCACTCCATCTACAGGCTTCAGAGGAAATAACCATGGGGAGAGAAACAAATGCTAGCTTGGTTCAACATCCTAATACAAGCACGCAGTTGTAATTAATGCAATCTGGCTACCTCTACCTATGACATCATAAAACTGGGAAATTTGAGTTGGTGTTTTCTGAGGCTCAGAAGGGAGAGGACTTACTGAACAGCAGTCATCAAAAGAAGCGTAAATGAAGCTAAATCCAACTCCAGGTATGTTTTTGACGAGCGAACTCCACACTCTATGGGAATAAAACCCGTGACCATCTTACTTTGAGGGGAGATTTCTCTGCCAACGCGCCACACTCTCAATTTATTATGACTTTTAATCTGCTCGATAACAATATCTAAAATGCGTAAATAAGAGTCTCAAAATAAAACTTCCTGACAGGTTGGTCAAGTTCTTAAAACATTCATGCTGCTATAAAAACAAAGGTACCATCAACTGATCTCCAGCAACAAGAAACAAAATAACAAAACTCATAAATTATAAATCCATTCATAAATAATAAAAATGCCCTGTACCAAGTTTGTACTAACTCTTTTTGCTACAAAAAGTGAAAGTCAACACGCTGGCCCCAGAGAAAGCACTGGTAATTTCTCACTATTTATAATAATTACAGTCCGAGGTGACAAACCAGTGCAAATGTGCTGTGCCTGAAAACTAATGTTGAAAAATTGCTACAAATTAATCAATCTTCTCCTGTTTAAACCAAAAAAACAAAACAAAAAATCAATTTCAACCAAACAGTTACATTTTGTGTTTAATTACCACAATAATCAAGTTCATTGGTATAAATCATTTTTCTTTCAACATTTTGGATTAAAAACACCTACAGTCTTACAGCAGCTGACAGTTATTACATGAAATTATATTTATTTTCTTGTGACACTTCAGTGACAGGCGGAGCTGAGTCTGAAGAAAATTATTCTTTCAATCATTCTCAGCTCCAATCTAATGTTATCGGACATAAAAATCGATTTATAGTTATTGACCAGCAGAAAACTAGCCTGTCTCTACATTAACTTCGTAATGACAGTATTACATAAACAAATACACACCCTCACACCTAATAGTGGCAGATTTTCTGAGCAGCTGCTCGTTAGTGGAGCTAACAGCTCATTGGCTGCACGTTGGGCTTTGTTAGATAATTCACCACCAACACTCCTTTAATGCATCCACTCTTTCTTTCCAAATCTCAATGGCTCGACATAACATAACTGTTTTATTGACAATGTTCAGTGCTATATGTCTATGACAGGAGCTTAAACACTGCCAATCTGACACTAAGGGACATCACATGAACACTTATAGGCTAAAGCTGCGCTGCAGTCGTCCATGGAAGTCCAATTTTACGAGTTACAAACTTCGGACTTGTACATTTAAACTGGAACTCGTAATTTATACTTAAAACCTAAAAATGACATTTTATTAACTGCAAATGTAATAACAATCTACTTTTTTAATAAATTAGCTAAATTGGATTATTATTATTATTATTATTATTTTATTTGAGTCGATACAGGAACACGCTGGTCACCGTTTTCCGACCTCCGAGAAAAACTGGAACGCAGCATAATTGGTTGTATATTGGTAGTATTAATAGTAATAATAGTGATTGGTATTGGTAGTCCTGGCCATGCCGCGCTCAAGATCTGGAGGTGGGTCCCCAGACGCTGCACTGTGGAGCCGCTCTTGACGGGTCGCCCCAGTGGCACTGAATGGGTCAAATGCAGAGGACAAATTCCCCTTTTACAGAGATCAATAAAATATATCTTTAGTTGAAGATGAATAAGTTGTGAGGTTACACACTTTATTTGAGCATATAGTAACTCCATAGTTCCTTGTATAAAACAGATAAAGTATGCCACATTCTTCACAAAAGTTCCAATGGCAACAGCACGAAGAAAACATCGAAAAGAAAGTACAGAAAGTAAGATAACTGAGCTACGTCCCTCCCTACCTCCCTGCTGTAATGCAAGGCACAGAATCCCAGTCTTTATGATGAAGAGGACTGACCCGGGTTCATAGTGGGGTGGCACTTCACAAACTGCAGCCGAGTGGTGCATCCTCGCTGTTGAGGAAACTACAAAAAGGGCTAGAGAGGCCGAGGCTGCTGCTAGCAAACAGCCACGCAGCAGGCTCCCACCTTCATCTTGACTCAGCACTGCACATGGATTATATATGAAAGCTAGTTTTTAGGAGCGAGTGGGCCATAACACGCTGTAATTAAAGCGAGCTGGGTGGCTGCTGCTGCTGCTGCGTTGAGTGGGCGTAGAGATGCTGAAGGACAAAAAGCATTCTTGGTTATTAATCAAAAGCAGCAACAGGCTAATACAGAGGGCTGGCGCTGTGTGATCTCTTAGAAAAACGCAGTGGAGACGCTTGCAGCTTTTTCAGATACTGGAAGACAAGGCCAGAGCACTTATAGTCAACTCTTGTTATGTTTTTCTTAATTTTAAGGCACATTCGGTCGTCTCCTCTCTGCTCTAATGCTGGTCTGAGCTGTTTGACACGTCCTTTGGGGAGGTGGGTCCCATAGGCTTAAACAGGGGAGCAGACAGAGGCAGTTTTCATCATTAGAGGAAGGGTCCAGAGCCTCTGGCAAAGCTAAAGCTTCAAGCAGGACCATTAGAGAGCGGAGTGGCACATATCTGTCATGTATGACCATCTCGAGAGACAGCGCTAAACAACACGGCCTCTGCCCTGAATGCCAGCGTGTAATTAACCCACAGGGGAGGGCGGGATGCAAGTGAATGAACGATGGGACAAAAGAAATGGGGAGACAGTGATGATAGGGGTGGCTGACTATATCACTGACCAAATCTGTGCCAGTGCCAAGCTGGGATAAATCAGGAAGGGCACCTGGTCCTAAACATTAGCAAAATCACCATAAATCATGGCCAGGAAACACAGATTATCTGTCATGTGGCAATATTGAATTTTCTATCCATGGGTTTCAGCCAAATAATTCCTCCTGATTTGTACGAGAACCTTTCCCCATTCAATAGATTGGATTGCACTATTGCCATAACAACATAGCAGACTGTTGTCATGTCAAATCCTTCAAATCAGGAAGGAATCCTTATGCCTGAAACCCACGAATAGTTCTCACTTTCATATAAATACCAATATGTATAGAATATTATTAGTGCTATGGTACGGAACGGAAAAAACTTTGTGGACCCATTCTTGTGTCTCGTGTCGGGGGATTCCCGTATAGAGCTGGGTCCCAGAACAATATCTTGTATCCATTATCTAGAAATGTAACAAATAACATTCATAGTTCATAAATTCCATAGAATACCATCTCATTGATCGCTCTTATCTATAGTGACGTAACTATCTATAGTGGCATAGGCAAAAAAACGGTACCCAGCCTTATTCTCATCCCAAACCTAATCATTACCTGTACCACTTTTCATCAACAAAATATGTATCAGTCTGAGTATATTCCCGGAAAGGCATCTGGTGTAAAAGGTGTTGATGCTTAAGCACGAGACAAAGTAGATACAGTATTCTGTTTGCAGCATTACTATAATTTGCATCTTTGCATGTGTATAATTAACACTAAAAGGAAGCAGATCGAGAGAGAGAGCGAGAGAGAGCGAGAGCAAGCAATGCAAAAATGTCTCAAAATTGTAAAAGCTACAGAGGAGAAAATGTAGCCTGAATAGAGGAGCAGGCCCTACTCAATATTCCATTAACATTTCAATTTACAGAGAAGACAGAGGTGGGAGGAGGCAAAAAGAGATGGCCAAGTTTTTTCAAATTGCATTAGGCATTGCTTCCTGTTGTAAGGAATTAAGACTGAAGTTTAGGTTGAGACAAAAGTGTCAGTGCTTAGAGAAGGTAAAGAAGGTAAATTAGGCATGTAATAATTGTGCATGGTAATATAAGAAATTGTGTGTTATGGTCCTTCTCACTTAAATTCAGCATTTGTGGATAATGACAGGTTCTAAATTGAGAATTTTTATTTAAAAACTATTCATCTGTAAAGTGCTTCTATTCCATGTGCAATAAATATATATTTTTTGTTTTTGATACTTTTTGTTTGGAGTTCAGCTAAAATACCACATACATTTGGTCTATTTAGTCGTTAATTGTACAACTCGCATACATAATACTTGTGTTTTATTTATTTATCTATCTATTGCTCATGGCATTTAATATTGTTAGCACAATTTTCAGGAGAAAACACAAATTGTCAGCATTTTTGTGTGAATTGTGAATGTACTTTTATTTGATTGCTCTACCGCAGAGTTCAAATACATATTTCCCTCTTATGTCTTATGTCAAGTGTTTCCTGACTGGGGGCTCTTTTGGTGTGGCTTTGATCTTACGAATATTTACATTCCTTCTGTTGTGACGAGTGACATTTGGTGAAAAACTGTAAGGATATAATGACTGTATGTACGAATGATTTGAAGATGTCAGAAAACTTCCATCATCCATTTTGTCTTTACAAATTGTTTGCGTATACAGCTCTAGTTGGCATTTTGCCTGATTATTTATTAAGTTTATCAGATCAGGTATTCACAGTTTGAGGTCTCAGGACATTTTTATTTTATAATCCCATCGTTTTAACACAGAGACAGGAAAAAGGGCTTTCAGTAACTTTGCTCCCTCCCTGTGGAACAAAACACAGAAACTTTTTTAATTAAATCATTTTGTGCCTTTTAATGATTTTAAAGCACTGGTCAAGGACCACCCGCAGTGCCGATGCACTTGTTTTATATAATTTGATCTCATATTGTATGTATAAATGTGTTTTTATGTGTTGGTTAATTTTATTGAACGTTTTATTTGTAGTTTAGTATCCTGTGTTTGTTGTTTATTTTGTGTTGTGTTTTAACAGTGTACCCATGAGAAAGAGACATTTTGTCATTGGGTTTTCCCTGTATAAATAAAATAAAGAAAGAAAGAAAATAAATAATTAAATGTTGATTTGGTTGGTTCTGAGTTGCCTTATTATGTGACTTTAGTAATAAACAAAAAAAACAAAAACAGAATACGTTTGATTGTATTTTAAATATATCACAATATATGACGATATATCAAGAGACATCTTTTGATGTCAGTTATCTGGAAATGTTTGATCATAAACGTATGTTAATTTTGAAGTATTCAGGCTTGATTTAGTTTTTGTTTACAAGGCTGCAAAACTGTTCCTTCATAATGGGTGCTATAAAACATAATTCAACACTCTTGCTCTTGTCTACGGCTTATTCTAACATTTATGTATTATATAAAAGACAAATATATGTGGTTTGCAAATGGCCAGATCGATTTGAGCCCAAGTCTGTGAAGTCAGTGCATTCACACAAGTCTGATCAATCCCGTTTTAAACCTCGCAGAGAAGGGTCAGAGCAGGACTGTTGAAGGCCCATACCTTATTTTTGGACAGTGCTCGATAACTTAATCTTCTGCTGACTGTTTCTCATACACCACTCAGACAGATCCTTCTCTGTATTTTTGGTGCAGGTCAGCTCAAATTCAATTGTTTTTACACAGGTGGAACCAGTAAAGAAAACTTAACTTAAAGAGCATGGTCCAAAATACACAGTTAACATAGTTTTACCTTTTACTAGAAATATGACTGATCACAATGAATCGTACAGCACGCTTACAGTAATGTAATTCTTTAAACGTAACATAAACCTTTTAAAATTTGAAATAATGCTTGCAATTTCACACACCTAAATAAACTAGCCTATTAAAAAGCCCTGTTGGCAATAATTAAAGTAATAATATATCTGTGTAAACACATGTAAATATTCATGACCAAACAACAGGTTTAGTGGGGTTCAAGGCCCTTCATTGCCGCTTGCGGGTGTAACTGGCTCTCATGGTGACAGATGCAAGCTGTCCGGGGGTGGCCTGGCGTCTTCCAGTGTTCTATAATAGTTTGGCGGAATTGTTTTAATGCTCACACGCAAGCTTTATTTGCACGCCGTTTAACTCGAGTTCTGGAGTGGCTTGTTCTGCTGCACTTAAAATGACTAAAATGGTCCTGCACTGTGGCCAAGGCTATTAGGCGTAGAAGACATAGGCTCCAGTGTACAGGGGTCAATTGCTGAATGTCTCTACTACCTTTTCACCCCAGACTAATTACTGTCCTGTCTGATAAAGCTTGTGAGCTGAAATCTCTTAAAACAAACAAAGAAATCAGATGTTGTCCACTTACCGTCATTTGGATCGAGGATTTCGACTGTGGCGATGAAGGGGAACTCCAGCACTGCCATCACAGGCTCAGACAGGAGGATCTGGAAGGTCTCGGCCTGTTCGTACGTCCCGTCGGAGAGGATGCGGACCCTCCACGTGGCTCTGGTCTGACCCGGGTTGAACTGCACTTGCTTTTGCGATTTCCCTTTGAAATCCTTGTCCTTCTCTGCTGTGCCATCCTGGGTACCAATGCCTGGAGAGAGATGCTGTAATTTAGGTTTATAATTTGGATTTATACAAACCTGCCTATTATACAATTAACAATCAATACTTTTGACTCAAACCTACTCGATGAAAGTGCATTTAGCCCAAAATGATGTGAGTACCGAACCCTTTTTTAAGAAACATCTTGCAGAATGATTGAATCTGATGTCTACGTCTTCAACAGTAGCATTTTCATGAGCACGAGAAGGCCATAACCCTAATGTGGAGATTAGATTAGGCTGGTGGAAACGCTGCAATATCGTGTAGAGTGGTAAGAAACAGACGACAAAAGCAGGTGAAAAACAGCAGACATATTTGCCATCTTTAAAGTTCAGGCACAAAACAAGCCTAGCATATATTGTATTTTTCTTTACTGATCACTTACACAGCCTCGGGAGCGTGTGAAATGAATTTGGTACTGGAGCGTTTAAATAAAGCCACCTTAACGAGATGGATTAGTGAATACGGCTTGCTCCCAAGGCTAGACTTCTGTAGCATTTTTTTCCCCCTTATTTCATTCACGATAGCTCTTTCATACGATGCACCTCCCTGTTTCTACTATACACACTCATCTCTCCACCTGATTTCAAAGCCTATCGGACATACAGGTCAGAGAAGCCATGTTTTAATGCATTACAGAGCAATGTTTTGTGTGACGCATCTGGTTGGGAATTTAAAAATATTTTTCGTTCAAACTAAGAAAAAGAAGGTGAACGCTGCTAGAGGATAATGCATGATATTGTACACAATCCATTGTATGCAAAGCTAAAAATATGTGCTTGCAACAGCACAACACAAGAATATTATTCATACTGAAGACATCTATACACTTCTACCAGGTATCATTAGTTAAATAGACAAATGAAAAGACAGTATAGATTAATTTAAAGTCAAAGCTATATTATCTAACAATAAAGAAAAGCAATGGTAAACAAACACTATAACTATAGCCATGTTTCCAGAGCAACTATTACTACGATTGCTGCTTTAGCTGCAATTATGCAGTTTGATTACACTTATTGCTATGATTATTTTTCAGCTGTTACAATATTCTTTTACAAATCCAAAATGCTTATAGAAACTTGAGCCAAAGTCAATTAACTCCATATAAAGAAATGTGAGCTATGAAGTTGTTTCCTCTTTTTTGCACCTCAATGAATATATCTTTCTCTCTAATTTATTTAACTTCACACATTAATAGTAGAAAGTCAAGTCTATGTCACAGAATGGAAGCAAAAGTGAAGTAGATCAATGATTAACTGATCAGATCGAAATACTAACGATTTTAGGTCTTTATAACAAACAATAAGAAACAATTTAGAAATTCCAGTGTAGAAATGTCAGTTTACTTTGCCAAAACCGCCTAGTTTTTCATATTTTGTGATATTCTTTCAGTTTTTCTTGTCTTGTTCTTGTCTTTTATTCTGGATTTTAGAACATTTTGTTTACAAACTTTGAAAAGGGCTCTAGCATATTCTTCAAAACCATAATAAATTGCAAAATTGTTAAAGATCATAAACTTAGACACTAGCTAAATATCCGTAATTGAATGAATGATAGAATATACATCTCATGACTCCCTATAGTGCAGTGACTAAATATAATTGACTGCAGGCTAAATGCAGCTTATGTGGGTGGGTGTTTTGACCATCCTTTTAGCACACGCTCCTTAGTATTTCAAATGTATCTGTCAGTGTGTGGGAACAGTGGCTTCCTGGATGTTTCAAACTTATTTTCTGCAAAAGCCACAAAAATAAATTTTAAAAGTTAAGAACAAGTACAGTAATTGCTTCACAGATTGCTACTACTGCAGAGGATTGTTTTTGTTTGTTTTTTTTCCTGGAAAGTAGACACTTAAATCAGCAATTTCAACTCCAAAAAAAACCCCACAATTTGTCTCAACTGGCATTTTGTGTTGCTTTTGGACTGACCAGGAAAATAAACTAGACAATTTCTGCAAAATCTACACTAAATGCTCAATATGAGTCTGTGCACCATCTAAACCAAAACTAGGGTTGGATTTATTTATTAACCCGCGCTGGTAAAATAGGTCACTCTCAGATCATTTTAACATGCAAATACCCTGTTAGCTACAGTCAAATATATACACGGGCAATGACTAAGTGGCTGCACATCAGAGTACGTCCTCAGGGGGACAGATTTGGAGGATGTGTTAATGATGTTCTGCACAACCAACATACAGTACAAGTATTCAAGGAAGACTACTTTAAAAGTACTTTCATCTTGTGCTTGTTAGAGCTGCTCGATTAAGAGGGGGAAAAATATCATTATCACAAATATTTGGGACTAACTGAAATCATTATTATTTGAATATACAATCTGTTAATCCGTGGTGGAATCAGACAAATGTATTAGTCATCTTTAGCGATTCTTTTAACAGCTACGAAAAGAGTGGAGCAGAAGGCGCGCCTATATCATCATCAGAATTTAAAGCATCTGCACCATTTTTGTTTTTGTTTTCATTTAATAAACTCAAACTTGTTTTGCCACCGTACATATGTATTATAAAAGCGTTTATTCCGGTGAAAATTAGTCCATTGTAAGCTCTTTATCTATTTTTAGAACGTTTTATTCTTCACAAAGCAGGAAGTGCGCTCTTAGCATAGATTTTATTAGCTTTACCGGCAAACTCGCTATGACCTCTGAAAGCTGCGAAAAGCTCTCATAAACTCATCGCTGTGAATGCATCGGACGGTTGGAAGGCTTTAGCGACTGAGAATTACATGTGGACTGCTGCTGCAAAGAGTTTAAAACGAACTAATATCAGACACAGCGCCTTTAATTACTAGTGCTTTTAATTACACATTTTTTGTAATTCATTGGAGCAATCATTTCCATCACAGCCCTTGCGCTTGTATCATTAAATATTTCAAAAATGCTTAAAGAATATTGGTTTATTTGTTTGGGACTGAACATGTTTGTCACGCACTCACAAATACACTCTCATTCACACACCGTTGCAACACTGGAGGCAAGGAAGGTGAAGTGTCTTGCCTAAGGACACCACACACATAAACGCACTGCTGTCCCACTGCGGCACCTGATATTCAGTCAAAACAAGGCCAAAACCCTGATAAAGACATTCTAAAAGGTGATGTGGCCATTTGATTTTTATAACTCTGCTTTCGTTTGATCCAGTATTAAGATCTTTTAATCATAATGCATTAAGATCGTGTGAGTTATAACATCTGGAATCTTAGGAAAGTCTACTATGATGATGGATGTTTATTGTCTGTTAATTGCAAAAATCTTCACACTCATCTCAAAAATGCATGGACTGAATTACAACAACATCTTCTACATTATTCCATTATTCAAAGAGTGACTCGTCTGATTGAGTGTCTCTTGTCTCGGCAGAAGAAAGTACCAGAATGTTAAAGAACTACACCATGGATCTGATAGAGATACATTTCATCTACATTTCCCCTAAGATTTATAGTCCCTCCCTTGTGTAACATCTGTTTTTGTAAGTTGTATTCAAGAGCTATGTTCAAAAGAAGTTGAAAAAGTACACCTATTCAGTGTTCAAGACAGAAATACTTCCACTCCAGTGAAGTAGTTTGTCGTTTTACAAGAGAAAATACTTGGGAGGCTATTTGCCATCAAAGTGTGTGCTGCAACACATTTTTCTTTTTCGTGTACATCTAACTCCCAATATTATATTAAAAAAAAAAAAAAAAATCTTGTTTCATAGTAAGGCTGAACAATTTTGTCAACATTTCTAATTGCAGTTTAAATTGGTGAATGCTGTTCAAAGTTCACATTTTAAACATGCAGGAGCAAACTGTATCAAGAGAAGATTGAAACATGAATCCAAGAATCCCATGCATTTCAGAACATGTTTGTAGAGGTTAGCAGCTTCTTGTTGTTTGTACAGGAAATAATACGACTTACTAAACCATGTCAGTCTTTGTGTTTTGGTATTTCAAACCATTCAAATCGATATACACTGCCTGTCCAAAAACAAAGTCTCCACTTGGATTCAACTCAGAAAATACAGTAGGTCTGAGCCTCCTACTGGAGAGCTGCTGCATGGGTGAAGATCTTTCAGCTGCAACACAGTATTAAAACCAAACTGATGCAGTGAGTGGCCTCTCATTTCTGAAACTTCCATGTGCAAAGACAAATCCCGTGGTCATAGAAAAGAGCTCAGTGTGTTTGAGAAGGATCAAATCATTAGGATCAAGCAGAGAAAACATCTAAGGAGAAGCAGAAACTAATCTACTACAGATCTGAACCCCAGTGAGAGTGATTGGGACGAGCTGGAGAAGGCTTTGTGCAGTGGTCACTCTCTCACATCATCACAATACAAGATCAACTGGTGAAAAATAATGCAACTCTGGATGGAAATAAATCTTGAAATATTGCAGAAGCTTATTGAAACTATGCCACGCTGAAGCTAAAGACGGTTCTACCAAATATTAGAGCAAGTTGCGATTTTTTTTTTTGGACAGGCAGTGTATAAGTTAAATATGTATTACGTTTTACCCATGTTAAACAAAGACAGAAAAATAAACTGAGAGAAACATTAACGGAATTACCTCATCATTATAAACAGTAATGCATTTGGAGTCCGTTGCAGACGTGTCTCTTTGCTCAGTCTTGCTCAGAACCTAGGTCTTTTTGACATTTCTAACATAAATAATTTCTGACAATAGTTATTTTATAGAGCCATGTATGGTTGTCTTTAAGGTGATTCTTTTTGGAAAACAATTAAATAAAATAAAAACCTCCGACTTTTTTGTACACATCTGCTATTCTTCAAAATACAATTGCAGCATAAACAAAGAAACGCAGTTGCAAATATACCCTCTTGGAAGACGGATTTATAATTGTTAGTGTAAGTTTTTGTTTTGCTCGCTCTTCAAAGACGCCTCCTCTCTCCTTGCTTCCTTTCCTACAGCCTTAGGTTACAGCAAGTAGTATTCGCCTCCGCCCACTACTGCGATTCATCTCTTCTTACTCTCTCCCACCATTCACTCTCAAATAAACAGGTATGTAGAACTTCAGTAGTATTTTTTTTATCATTGTAGTTTTTGTCTGTCTGTCTGTTCTGTCACCCAAATCCAATTCTGTATTTGATTTAGTTCTCACTGCCCTTCTTTGTAGCAGCACAAGTAACAGTAGGAACCCCATAGAGAGACAAGATGAACACTTCTATGCGTCCCACTTTTATACTTTGCAAGAAAAGCTCACTGCATGTCTTATAGAATTACTACGACATAGAGCACATGTGTGAAACTCAAGGCCCGCGGGCAAAATGTGGCCCGCCAGACATTTTAATCCGGCCCGCCAAACATACAGGTCCACCGTCCCACAGACTCGTAACCCCTTACGCTTAGTGTGTCCCACTCGTGGGACGTTGGACTTTTTCATTATTTATTCCATTTTGAAAACTCTCAAGCTGCTCGATAGGCTGTACATAAAAATAAAGCTGGAACCCTCTTCAAATAAATAATTCTGGGAAGCATCAGGGTCAGATTGTACTCCAAACCCACAAGTAAAAAAATTACCCAAAATGAAAAATGAATAGGACTTTTATATAGATTCCGCCTGGACATTTTTACTTTATTTCAAGTCAAAAACTCATTTTTAGTGACTTTACCTTCAGCTTTAAAAGAGAATTGTCAAAACCCAAGTCATAAGTCCATGTTCCTGTTCCTGCTGCTGCATGAATATAGACTCAGTCTTTCACCTGCTGCAGATTTGTTCATTGTGCATATTTTTTAGGTTTAAGTTGTTTGGCCCGCGACCCAGCCTGAGCATCAAAATTCGGCCCGCGGCCCAAATGAGTTTGACACCCCTGACATGTGATGTTATCACTTGTGAGTCTTTATGTCACAGGGACCGGCCTCCTGCTGGTGTCCAGAGTCAGGACTAAACATGGGGGATCTGCATTTCAGTTCTCTTTTGTCTTAAACTATTTGACAGATAGTCTGAAAATAGCACCTTTACATTTTTTAAATTAAGGTTTTGTGATTTCTGACTTTTCTTTGTGATTTTAATGCACTTTTTTCCTGTTGTGTGAAGCACTTAGAATTTCCTTGTGTACGAATTGTGCTCTACAAATAAACTTGCCATGATTGGCAAGGCAACAGTAGCTCTTTTTAAAAAATGAGATATGGAGCTGTAGCTAAAGTTCAGACTGGAAACTGCCCTAACAAGCTTCAGAGGGTACACTGTTTAAACACTGCAAAACAAATCTACCAGTGTACAAATAAAGTCATCTGAACCTGCCTGCTCAGCCAGACCTCACTCATTGCTTATTGCCTCACGCTCGCTGCCCTGCCACGCCCATCACCTCACAGCACCAGCCAATCAGTGCTCAGTGCCACCTGCGCACCACCCAGTGTGCTCATCTCTGCTCAGCATCAACACTCAGCCAACATGTTTTAAACTCTGCTCTTGCTCCTGTGGTGCAGCTCGCGCAGCCCTCCTCCTCCCCAGCACTGCCTTTGCGCAGAATTTGTCAATTTTCCCTTTTTTAGGCATTTGTATTTTCACCACCTCCCATGTCTATCGCCCGAGAGAAGAGTCCTGTGACTGTCTCTAATCATCTCTGTGGCTCTAGTGCATTGCTCGTCATTGCCTGCCGGCGTCTAAGCGCCAAAGCAAAGTTATTATCTTCCAAAAGCATTCATTTGTATCCAGAGATGTCAAGATGTTTCGGTTAATCAATAATCATGATCATTCAGGTTACAATATAAATCATAATACCTAAAAAATGTTGTAATTATGAGAAGCAAAATCAAGTCTTTTGAATTCACTCTTGCCTATTGTCCTTTTTTGTCACATTAACTGTATTTTGTCATTCTGACAGTTCAATTTCACATCGGGTCACAAACTTGAGGAATAAGACAATGGGAATGAAAGAAAATTAACGATTTCACTGACGTTTGGTCATGCTCTCAGTATTTTTCTCACAATAATTGTAGCACTAAAATTTGATGTCATGACGATCAGTGCATTCATTTCTTGTTATGAGTTGGTCCAGACTGAACTCAAATCAATCAACAAGTAAAAACATCAACACGAAACGCTGTCTTCTGCAATAAACAAAACATAGGAAATGCTGCTACTGTTGGTATCTTACAGTGTAGATTGAGCATCTTTACTCATTAGAGTTCATTTATCATTACATATATTCAAAATGAGGAATCAACTTCACTCTGAGAGATTCATTTAATCCCAGATAGAAACAATTGTGTATCTATTAAAATAAGATTGTGGGCCTTGCTATAAAATTTCAAAATCTATATATATATATCGGCAAATACCAGTTATCAGCACCAGCGGCAAGTCCCAAAATATTCAGGGAAAAATTAAATAATAAATCGGTTGCTCTCAACTTACTATGTTTAATGCCAGTGAGCGTGCCGGTGGACTTTTATGGATGAGCAAGCAGTACTGGGGTGTTCAATATTTAAGAGAATAACACAACTAATATGCAGAGGAGGCTTTGAACCCCTGCTTCCTGCATGAATGGCAAATAACCATCCCACTGAGCTAAACTCCCATACCTGACCAAGAGTGCTGAATGGATTAAATAAGATAACTTCATCGCCTGTATTTCTAACTAACGTCTAATCATAAAACGTGAACAGAGTTTTAGCACAAAGACTTGTTTCTTAAAGATAGTTTTTAAATCCATTTGTTGAACTTGGCGCTGATGTCGCCTAGCTTCTCTCCGCACATGCTCACTTAGGGCAAAACCTGCAAAAGTCCTTGATTCCCATACAAGTTTATTGAGCGTGGTTTGAACATAGATCCATGGGTTTGAGGCGGTGTGGTCTCAGAGCAGGTTTGCAGGCCTATAAAGAAGCTGGGTCCGCTGTGGTTCTAAAAGCTCATGAACGGGCCTCTGAACACAACCACAGACTGAGAACGCTACGGCAAAATCAGAATCATGCGTCTCACGCATCGGCCGCCAGTGACCTGTAGAGGCCACTAAAAGACACGTGACTTCAGCCAAGCTCCAGAAGAAGTGAGGGAAAACTGGCTTATTGGATCTATTTTAGAACAATTTATATATATTGTGAAACACGGTATTTGTTGATTTTTAGCGCCATCAATGGGGTTCCTTGTTGGCCTGACCACACGCCACTGTTAAATGCTGAGGTGGCTCATCAAGAAGGCCACAGAGGATGTACTTCCTGCGGCCGCTGAGGAAAGCCAAGCTGCCAGTGCAGATGATGGTGCAGTTTTACACGGCATCATCTGAGTCCTCCTCACTCCTCCATCACCGTGTGGTACACTGGAGCCACACCGCCAGGGAAAACAGAGACTACAGCACATTGCTGCGCTTCTGCTAGGAAGGTGATCGGCTGCAGACTTCCATCTCTGCAGGACCTGTACGTCTCCAGGGCTCTGGGACGAGCAGGTCGGATCACAGCTGACCCTTCTCACCTCCTCTATGGTCTATTTCAACCACTCCCCTCAGGCAGGAGGCTACGGTCCATCCGGACCAGAACCTCCCGCCACAAGAACAGTTTCCTTCCCTCGGCCCTTGGTCTCATTCATGACCACTTAACACCTGTCACTTTAACAATACTCAACCAATACTATTCACGCACTGTTCACTTTCTGCACTATTTTCGACCATCTGTACATTTCTTTGTAAATATTTGTGTACATATTGAGACCAAGTTTATTTCTTACCTTATTTTATAAGTAAATTCTTAATTTATGCATGCCATATTTGATTCTATAGACGTTGCTATTATTACTATTTTATTATTCATTGTTTTATGTTGCACCTTAACGTGAAAACAAGCTCCTATGTTTG
This sequence comes from Chaenogobius annularis, assembly GCA_015082035.1. Taxonomy (NCBI): domain Eukaryota; kingdom Metazoa; phylum Chordata; class Actinopteri; order Gobiiformes; family Gobiidae; genus Chaenogobius; species Chaenogobius annularis. The sequence continues at coordinate 663,676 of BJKM01000122.1, read as the reverse complement.
CAAACTGTGTTCAATAACAATGGCAATAAACCTTTTCTGATTCTGATTCTAAAGTGGAGTTGATCTAAAACCTACAGGTTTATCGAGTCATCGTTTTTGGATTTCCTAAGAAGTGTTTTTGTTTTGGGGTTGTTAAATGATTTTGTTTAGCCTGTAGGCTTTATTTGACTGGACAGTGCAGCGTGAAATGGGAATGAGACTGGGGAATGACATGCAGCACACTGTCGAGAGCCAGACTTTTTTGGTTTTTTTTCTCACTAAACTTCTTCATCTACTGCCAAAAAAAAACTCTGCAGAAGTGCAACAATTAACAGCTCACCAGAGACAATGAATAAATCTATTATTTATATTGTGTAGAGGATTATTTGGGTGAGACCTCCAGCATGTTAGCGATTTGCCACGTTCTGAGGGAGCGTATAACAAACGGTGGAGGTGACAGATGACAGAACTCAATTAAAATACTGCAGCAACTGAGACAGGAAGCAGACAGCCATGAAGTGTCTTGGAAGGATTTGTGTTTGGCTGTATTTGTGATAAGAGAAATAGGGATGGATAATATATTAGTGCTAATGTCGGCATCTGCGTAATCTGGGGATTTTCTTCATATATCATAATGTATTCATTATTTTAAAATGAGCTTTGATATTTTCTCTAAGCTGTTCCCGATCCTTTGTGCTCATGTGACTCATTGTGTTAAACAAACTGGTGAGTTGAAAAGGAGATAGAAGGCCATTACAAAGGAATGGATGACACAAACTGCACCGTCTGGGCCGAAATTCTAACCGACATTCGAAAAATTGAAATATTACATTCTGACATCATTTGAAAATGGACAAATTGAATAGAATTTTGGACCAAATGTGATGACTATGCAGGAACACATGTTTAAGACTGTAAAATGTTTGTATACCTTCTCTCTTTCTCTCTCTGCGTCTTGTTTCTGTGTTGTATTCTTTATGTTAAAACAATTTAAAAAAATAATAATAATAACCAGAAAATGGGCTAAAGAGATGGTTTTATGTTTAAACCATAATCATAAAAATGTAACAAATTATAAAGTTATAAGTAAATTATAAGTAAAAAATATATCACTTTTCTTGTATTTGTGAGCCTTGCTAAAAAATGTGAAAATCTTGTGATAGATATCAGCAAATATCTGCTGGAACAGCAAGACGAATATCAATATCAGCTGAAAAAATCCATATTGGACCATCTCTGAGAAGGAACATTAATAAAAGTACAAGTCCAACCCTTCATGCGGTACGATCAGAGCTAAACGACATGAGGGAATCTTTGAACCCGAATCCTCTTCCCTGATCCTCCTCATCAGAGCGTCCTGTGGAGAGCTCAGTGTGCGCCTCTGCTGTTATGAGGCGCAACTCGCCTTTTATCGACCAATCTGAAGCCACAGGAGCCTGCGACAATTGACATCCTCTTTGATACTTGCTCTTGGATGAACTTCATTTCAGATAAAGAGTGATGGATTTAAATGGACTGCTTGTATTTAAAAAAAATATATATATATTTTATTCAACATAGTTACAAATACTGATATATTACTTTCTAATGCGTTTACTCAATAGTACCAGATTAATACATCGCGCAAATAACTCTAGTGACATAATTTTTGTCAATATTGCCCACCCCTGTTGTTTTATTTCTTTTTAGATAAATCTGGAGGTACAGCAGGGTAAAAAACATCTTTATATGCCTTTATATGTCCTCTCTGATAAATGCACATTAAAGACTTTAGGGCCACTTTACTGCACTGGGCCCTGGGTGAACATTTATCCCCTCAGATTTAATAACAATAATACATAATACAACTGCATTTACGTTCAACATTTTCAAGCTTTTACCTTGCGTCTTACACAGTCCATGGTATTTATGCACGTATGAATTCAACTATTCCTTATTCCAGTGCACAATGGCATGAGGGTGTCGGCCTCAGTGAACTGTAAGTACTGAAAGTAGCTCCGTCTGTCGTGGGCCACCTCACCTTCTGACATGTTAATTGAGAACGATTACTTTTGTAGAAGCTGTTTGTACATGATACAAAGGACTGAACATTCAAAATAGCCTTTTCAAAATGAATATCTCTTTTCAGATTGCTGTGATTACAATATGTCTCTTCGGTCCGTCCACAACAACATAGAAACACAAGTGACTCATGTAACAGTGAATAGTGATTTGTGAATGTTGGAAGACTTAATAACTATCTGTCAGTTCTAATGCCTCTAAGTGAAGCAGCTCAATCTTTAATAGACTGAAAATTATGTCAAGTGCATTTGAAATAGAACATTTTCACTGGTTTATTAACCAAAACAGCTCAAATGTTCCCTATTTTGGCCACCGTTTCCATATTGTCACTATTGCAGACCCGTTCGCTCCTGCTCGCTCTGTTCAGCAGCGCAGCAAATTGAAATCTATAAAACGTATCAGACTTTGATCAGTTTTAGATTTTCAACCAGCGTGCATCTACCATGGTCTATACTTTACTGTCTATAGTCTAAGAGAATCAATAATCGAGGCAAAAGAAAAAGGAAAATTCAAGGAAAAATTGGTTACGAACACAAAGAAAGCTGCAAATGAAATGCTGGTTGTGAATCAAGGTGAAACTAAAAATGATTTGAGAAATGTGTGTTTGCTGAGTCCTTGGAATAAAAAGGATTAAATACTTTGGATGGAGTGACGTCGACAGCGCGAGTGATTTCAGTTCAAAATGCAATTCAACTTAATTATATGGGTGAGTAACTATGCAATTTATTTGTTTTTCCATCAAAACTGATATTTGCTTTTTTCCTTTTATTTGTTGTCTTTTTTGTTGTAGTTGTTTTTTATTTTGGACAAGTCAACTTTTATTTTTTATTTTCATTTTTCATTTAAAATAAAACAAATAATATCTTTGTTGACAGTTGATGTGGTTACAAAACAATAACAAAAAAAAGTATGCATGTAATTTGCAAGGTTATTTTCCCATTTGCCAATAAAGGAGTGGGAAGAAGAAAACATTTGAATCCCACCCCCATCTCTCATTATTAATATAAAAAACATTATGAGCGTCCTGTTTGCTTTCTTATACATTTCCATCAGATCATTACACTTGAAGACGATAAGTAACTTATCTCTTTGGCAACATAATGATTATATTGCAATAATAATAAGAAACCAACAATGGTAAGGGACAGACAAATACAAACAACACTGCAGAACAGAGGACTGAGATGACATTAAGACCCTCGCTCTTTCTACTGTGAGACCTTATGTTTATATTGTATCTTGAATGTGTTGATATTTTGGAGTTGTTGGCAGTGTAAATGTTCCAAACACTGGGTCATTTAAAATTTCCATTCTCTCTCATTGTAAACAAGCCTTGCAAATTGCTTGGTAGTAAATTGTTAAATCCTTTAAATAAAACAATTAGCGTGTAATATTTTACAAGGTCAGGAATTTTTAAGAGCTTGGAATGAATAAACGTATTATTCAATTATTAAGATTAAGTTGTTCCTTGTTGAGAGGCTTTTTGAAATGTTTGCTTTTATGCGTCTGATGTGGGCTTTCCATTATCTTTTATTGTCCATTATAACACCCAGGAATTTATTCTTGTTTACCTTTTCAGTTTTCAACACCTTCAATCGTGACTGTTAACTCATTTTTAGATCATCAAACATCATCACTTTGGTCTTCAGGTGGCAGCTTGTTAGAATCCATCCACTTCTTTATTGTGGTATTAAGTATATGTTGAGACTAGCAATGTGTTCCATCTGAGAGTAACTTAGTACATAATTTTGTTTTCATGATATATTCTTCTGTATTTTACCCTTTTTATTATGTTTTATTATGTGTATTCTATACTATTATAATCTGCATTTGATTTGTTTTCTATTTAAATTCAAGTTGTTGAGTATTTTATCCTCATCATGTCAAATGGAGTTTTGTTTTGGAGTTAATAGTAAAACAAATCGCTTTAAACTTAACATTTCATGACTTCAAGGACAGTGTCATATACGTTTGTGGAAAGATCTCTATTCAAATAAATGAACGGAGTAAATAAAATGGAATATAATAAAAGCCTTTCCTAGATGCATTCACTGACACTGATAGTTCTGTATCAAAGGCCCTGTGTGGGAGACGCTTTTAAGTGTTTTTCTCCACACTTCCCATGAGGCTTTGCAGCACAGACAGCTAACATAAACGTCTATGTTTACACCTGACCTGACGATTAAGCTCGAATCAGGATGGAAGACGCTGCGCTGGAGTTTTAAAAGCAGCTTACTGGCGCTAGCATCTCTGAGGGAATTAACCGTAGCGTAGCAAAGTGCAAGGCTAAGCGCTGCATTCAGGGACATTATGATCATCTTTACTTCGGCCTTCGTGTATTCGCATGTCCAAGCAGAAAAACATGCTGGGGTGCCACTTCTAAGGCTGTTGTACTGGCCGTATGTGATGGGCAAAAGCTTATTAAGGTTTCAGATATCGATTCTTGTCTAGCTGACTGGATCCTCGGCTCCGGCCCGCTCAGAGCCAGCGGGCGTGTTGATTGTCTGTATGTCTTGTACACTGATAGTTACTGCAGTGTGACAGCGAGCTCCTTCTAAAAGTTTAATTCTGTTATTTGGAGTTGTAACGATGAGAGAGGAGAAAATGTGTCTCAGTCCGTCTGTTGAGAACATGTTCCGTCTCACTATGTACAAAGTCAATTTTACCTTAAATGTACGATATCTGTCGTTCTTTCAAAATATTTTCAGTTAATTGAGAGTATCAGTACTACTTTATAATAACTACATCTTAATTAGCCTTAATAAAGACAATAAGAAAGACTTATTAAGAATTATTCATATTATTAGTGGTAACTATGTACCGTAATTAAGGGGTTAGGAAATAAAGAAGTTACTAATCTGTTATTTAATGCCAAGTAAAAAAGAAAGAGAGAAAAAAAATAAAAAATCTAAATAAAGTAGTTACTAAGCCTGAATCATTCTTAATAAAGTATTTCTTCATAATGAATTAAGTAAAATGTAGTTGTTATAAAGTGGTACCAAAGCAACCAATCCACTTAAAAAAAAAAAAGTGTTGTATGTAAAAGATAACATAATACATTTAAAACCAGTTTGTTTATATCTTTTTTTGTATTATATTATATATGTATTGTATTTCTGTGTATGTAATTGTAATAGACATAGGGGGGGGACCCTTTACCTGAATAGAATACATCTCTTGCCCGATGAGTGCAAAAAAAAAAAAAATCGTAATAAAGTACACATAATTACTAAAAAAATGCACTTAATTCCTCGAATACCAATGAATGCAAGAATTCATCAACTAAAGCCAAATGTCCCAAGCCACTCTGTTTGAACAGGGATGTTAAAGGGCAAGCAATATAAAAAGTACACCTGCAAATAAATGTACAAATATCTGAAAACCACTGACTCGCATAAAAGGCTGATTGTTTGTAGTGTATTGACTCAAAACTGAACTTTGTTGAGAACTGTGCTGCTGTGGTGAAGAAAGGCCACCAGAGATTGTATTGTTTGAGAAAACTGTCATTGACAAGACCGTGATGATTCTTTTTTATTGAGCTTTTAATGAATCAATTTAGTCATTTTGTTTGGTTTCTTGGTATGGCAGTTTTTCTATCAAAAAACAAAAATCGGCTTTCCTAAATTGTAAAAGGGTCCAATAAAGTGACCGGACACACCCAGCTGCATCCTGAGTCTCTGGACTCGAGGCAGACCCAACGCTTGGCCACAGCCATTGGAAATGATGGCTCGCACCCTTTGTGCAATGAGCTTCAGCTTCTTCCATCTGGGCAAAGGTTCTTGCTGCCGAGGTGTAAAGCAAAGTGCTTCAAAAACAGCTTCATCCCAGCAGCTGTTTGTTTGCTGAATAAGCTGTAACTTGCACCTTAATTGTTCATATGAGTGACCCTTTTCATGCTGACTGCGCAAATGTTTTAATTGTGGGCTCTTTTTATGGTTTTATACAAGATCTTTCTTTTTGATCAGCGGTGATCAGATTCTCTGTTTTTAATCTGTGATCTTATTAACCCTTTTTATTTTATTGTGTTTTATTTGTGTGTGTAAAGCCAAATCCAATCCAACAGCAATCAATTCTACCTATGGGTATAAATAAAAAAAGGATATGTTTTTGCCTTTCGTAAATAAAAAGACAATGACCTTGTAAGTACCTCGCCGGCCCCTTCATATGCTCTATAAAGAAGCGTTTGCAAAATGCTCCAACCGCCGAAGGCCAAACGAAATGACTTTAGGATGAATCTAGTTACAGAGGAAAGCTGTGACGGTCAAAGACAATGGAGTTATTGCGGTTTGGACAAAAACAAAGGTTTAAAAAAAATAGGTTGGATTCACGAGAAGTTAGAACAATGTGGTTTAAATGAAGCTGTAGGGCAGGTGAAAATGTTAAAAGCAGATAACTGTTTACTGCGTCTATGTACACAAGACCAAAACTGGCACTTTAAGTTTTCTGTGTCTGCAAAAATGAATTGAACAAAGGATTCTTTAACATTTTTTTTTACTATTTATGTAAAACATGAAAGTATTTTGCTTTTGTAAGTTGAAAGGACCATTAGCCACAAAATTAATACAAGCAAATGTGTGGACCTCATGTCTGACAAAAAATATAAGTTTAATGATGACATATGCTTTATGATCTATGACCCATGTGTTATTTTACATTCTGTTCATTTTAAAACAGAATATGATCTAAAACGATTATTTTGAAAACTGATATTTTCTGAGCAATTATGAGCAGTTATGAGAGGAAACAATGATGTCATGGGTTACAGTTTTAAAGGTACATTTTGCATTATACATCTCTTTTATTTGGATATTTCTTTCAAAACCAGTGAATCCCCCATAGCATTATAATACATGCCTCTGCCCTGCATCTGACATCAGCCATCAGATTCTAGCTGTCGTGAACACAACCTACAGCTGTAAATGTATTCAATATGTTCAATATGTTTTATGTAATCCTGAACAAATCACTCTTCATGTTATTAACCCAACTGTAGCTTGCGGCTGCTTTCGTTGCTGTGTCAGAAAAGAAAAACAAACTTTAGTAAATGCAAACCAGCCTAAATGTCAGAGCCTCTGAGAGCGGCGCTAAATATGATCCAAAATCAATGCACTTTTATACGTGTTTACAAGTAAGCCATTAGTGAGGCCAGTTTTTTGCAAAATGAACTGAACTTCATTTAAGCAACTAGTATTTGTCATTAGCTGGACAGAGGCAAAGTACTGAAATCTAACTATTTCTGTCTACCACATCTTTATCAGACATATATTTATTTAGTTCAATGGAAAAGTAGAACATTGGAATTTGGAAAACTTTGGTAAAAAATGTAACCATGATTAAAATTTCGGGAAAATGTGTCCTTGCTTTTCATGATTACTTTGCAGTCATTGCAGGATGCCTCAATGTCAAAAATTTGAAGACAAATGTGCCTGGTTTGATTTCCTGTCAATATTTCCCCCACCTCTCTCACTCGCTCTAAAAGATGACATTATATTTCAACATTTATTTGTGTGCATCTCTTGCCTGTCTATAGAACAATGTCATTACAGAACTCACCAATGAAAGAGGTCTCCCCCAGGTATCCCCTCCGCCTGAGCACCACCTCCAGGTATTTGTCATCTTCATCCACCACATAGTACTCCTTCTCCAGGGAGATCCAGGACCAGTCCAGGTGGAACTGCTGCCCATTCAGCTTATTCCCACCTGCACAACATAAAAAAGCACATTTTGGCTTTATCATTTTAATCCAATTCCGTTTACTGCATGGTCATTAAAATGTATTTTTCCCATCTCTCCTTCTCTTGTTTCATTTGTTTTAATAAAAAATAAAATCTGCTTTGACCCAAGAGAGCACCCAGTCCTACTATAAAAACTGGTTTAATTATATCTTATACATTTGCTGCAATATAAAGAAAGTCTTTTTCATAACAAAATTGGCTGCATTTCAGTATTACAGGGTAGTATAAGTCAATCAAATTAAAGGTGCACTATGTAACTTTTTTGGTGGAATGGTCATTGCTTTGCAAAGAACAGTGTTTTTATCAAACTATGGCCTGTGTCCATGGGTGCTGTGTAAGCCGTGCGTGCGGCGTGTACCCCTCATGTCGTAACTCGTCATGTGTGTGCGTGTGCGCGTAGTGAATGCTGTGAAGCTGGACCGGCCCTTTTGTCGTTCCCCCGGCCCTTTTGTCGTTCCCCCGGCCCTTTTGTCGTTCCCCCCTTTGCCGCCCTTTGGTCGTTCCCCCGGCCCTTTTGTCGTTCCCGTCCCCGGCCCTTTTGTCGTTCCCCAAATTCGGCCCCAGTGCCACCGCTCCAATTACGCACATCACTCATAGTGCGTAGAGCATCAACACTTGATACTATTTAGTGGGTTATTTTGCAGATATTTGTTTTTTCATTGTGCTTCACACCCTTATGTCTGAATGGAATGTGCGTGATATGTGTGTAAAATGAGACAAGAACAGATAAAGACCACAAAAAAAAAAGCATGTGACACATGAAGCTCTGTCAGGTGCCAGTAAAACTGTGTGTGGAATGTAAAAACGTTTACTTCTGTGAGTGCGCGTGCCTGGGTCTGGCACAGACATTATTTCTTTTATTTAAACTTAAAGAGCAAGCTATCTGAAGGGAATTCTGGGTCTGGGTCGGACACTGGGCTACATGTCGACAAAGACAAATGAATGTGTCGGATCAGCGTCTTGTCTCCAACCTTCATTAAACTAAACCTCACACATGTGCTCCGTCTGAAGGGGGAGTTTTTTTCTCAAGTCATTGTTTCGCAAATGCATTTTACAGATTCAGAGGGATCTTCTCTGTCAGGTTAGAGACACGGTCTGAGCCGGCCACAGAGCGGACAGAGAGAGAGCACAGGGAAATGTGCACGTGCTCGTGGAGGAGTGCGCAGCTCAGCTTTCACGTGTCATGTGTTGTCCAGAACAATGAGAGGAATAATCAGCCTTTCTCTGTGTTTAGGCCAACATCTGTATAAATGTGATAATCTTCCTGAATAAAATTGGTTTAGGCTAAAAGATGTATTTGCTGACTTTTGATTTCCTGAACCAAACACTTCCTCAAACTCTCTTTACTTCTCTCTCTCCACGAGCGTCATCTTTTCCCCGTGTCTCCAGACTTTGTGCAGAACAGGAGGGTCTCAGTTTGCGTGGAGATAAGCAAAGTCCAGCGCCTAGTGGAAGTTTAAGAAAAAGGTGACCCCTTGAATGAGGCCCCTTTTTTCCTCAATAAATACACCTGTAAACAACTGTGTTAGCAACACTTAACAATAACGGTACACCTGTGAATCCATGCAGGATTATACAATGTCATACTGTGGAACATTTAAACCAAAGCAATAAACTCTCCATGGAGACAAGACAGATGCCAAGAAAGTGCCAAACCGGATAATTGAGATAGCGTACCTTTATTACATGTACGACCTTACTTCTGATCAAAAATAGCATCTTGTTTTAGAGTCAGGATCATCTTAGGAAACATTTTCTTGGAACAAATGCTAATGCAAATGTCTGTTCAAGCGAATGCTACCTAAACTTGCTCATGAATGTGATGTAAACTAGCATATACCACACTCCTTGCACATGACAGGACTAATGTGCTACTATAACAGGTGGAGATTTAGTGTGCTGGAAAATTAACCACCAACATCAAAAAGTGAATGAATGCAGATACAGTATAACGGGAGCATTGTAAAAGTACAATAAAAGGCAGGCGCATGGTTTTATTATGCATGAGCAGAGCTTAACTAAACGTGGAAATCCTTTAAGTGCAAAATATAGTGTTTAGGTTTGGCACAAGGGTAAACCACAGCGGTGGAGGGCTGTGTAGGAAATCACATTTAGCACCAAAGAGATGGTTTCAGAGCTGTTTGTTGTTGAAGATATGGATGCCTGCAGTGCTGCGGCTGGTAAAAGCAGTAGCCTTTATAAGCCCTTCACCTCCAGCAGCTCCAGGTCAGCCTTATAAACAGAGGCAGAGGAGAGGGCCAGAGGAGGGCACGCTCAAGTGAGTATTTACTATGTGAGGCGGGCTCCTATATACGCTCAAACGCATACTACCGTTCGATCAGGTTTTCCACTTATTATTTCAGACTCAGCAGGGGTGCAAGACAATGCTGAAAAAGTACACAATCCTAGGGCCTTATTTCTGCTTGTATGTTGTGAACTGATCCCTGAAGAAATCCCCCTGTTGAGCCATTATTTCAGGCAAAAATTCAAAACTCCGCGCTCCCCCTCCAAAACTTTGTATTATGAATTTTTGAAACTATATTGATCCCCCTCAACCCCAGTTTACCGTAACCCTCCCCCCTGCATGACGTTGTCCATCCTTAAACCCCCCCCCTTGACTTCATTTTCTCTTTTAGACTTTGGAATGGCAGAAATGTAAAGTGAAAGGTGATTAAGGCTGTGAGCCATAGATGTTCCCTTTGATTATTATTTCAGTAAAAAGTTTGTGATATGACTCTTTCTAAATTTGTGTTATATGATAGAATGTCATTATTTCGGTAATTGATATGTAGGTTCCAATTTGCTAAAATGTATTTGTATGTTATTTGAGATTATTTGTTAAATAGAAATAATTCAAGCTTTTCAACTGTTACCTAGCAACCATGCTGTAAACAAGGGCAAATCCATTTAAATTACACAACACCATTATTTTGTTAAATTATTGTATTAAACTGTCAAGTGTGTCCTTTGAGTGTAAATTGTTGCTCATTGATGACACAAACAGAGGGATTCTGTGTTAGAACTGGGACTCTCTAAAGATTGTCAAAATTTTATTAGCAAATGTTTTAAATTTTTTATAATAGGGCTATTATTCCACATTTAGGGTAGGTTTAGGATTAGGATTAGGCGTAGGAACAGTTATTTTGGTGAAGGTTGAAGCTTTTCATCGTGGAATGCTAGTTCTGCCCCACAACAAAATGCCAAACATTTAGGGAGTCCCTTTATTTTTCCTTTATTTTCCTCACAAACATAAACATTGACTGATGCAAAACTGGGATTACCATAGGGGCAACAAATAAAGTAATAATTAGAAGAAGAACTTTAACTTGTCACACGCTTTTAAAATGATACAAATTCTGCAGTTTTTGCTGTATATTTTAAAGTGAACGAAAAAAACATTATAGGCTTGTATCGCATAAAATTAGATGAAAGATTAAGCTGTAGTCATCTTTACTCTCATCTTCCAAAAGTGCATTCTCAATCTGTGAAACAAGTCTGAGAACTCAGGTTTTATATCCTACTCTTCTGTGAAAGCCCTGCCCACAGGGCGGGACCTCCTGATGATGATGGGCCCATCGAAACCAAATGTAGAATGGCCCTAATTGTTCACTGACTTTTGGCTCCCTCCTCTCCTGAGTCCCTTTATTAGCATCCGAATGCCCCGGGCGTCTCCAGGGTTTCAGCAGACCATTATAAACAACTGGAAGGTTGAATCTTAAACCTCCATTACGATTTAATGAAGGATTCTCTTTTTTTAACAAAGATTGGCCTCCTTAACTCCTCTTTCATAAACCATCTTTTCTCCTTGCTCATAGAATCTCCACCTCACTGTCTTCAATAGAGTGGTTTGTGGCTTTTGAGATGAAGATGCACAGCGCTCTGGGGTCCTGAACTTGCGTGGTCTTCTGTGGCTGATAAAGCTCTCTTGTGAAGTGGCTTGTTTAGTCTCTCCCTATGTAACGCTCTTTACAACTTATTTCTTCACTGCATTGGATATAGAATACACTACATTGCTCTGTTTTTGTGTCGGCATCTTGTCATTAGGGTGAACCAGTTTTTGTCTTAACGTGTTGCCTGGTTTTGAAATAAACAAAATTCTTTGCAATTTTTCTGACAGTCCCGAGACATAAGGGATAGAGACACCCTTTCTTCTTGGTCTGTTTCCCTTTTGTCCCTTTTGTCTCCTGGACGAATGAGGGATTACACCGACATGTTTCTAAACATATATAGATTAATCATTAAATTAATACAATAAAGTTTTGGTCTTTAAAAACACAATAAAAAGCCTGTGTGTACAACTGTTGGGGTCCAAATTGGGGCACAAACTTCACAGAAGTGAAGTGCCCCAAAACTTTGTTTTGAGGGATTTAATACCTGTGGAAAACAGTTATCATAAAATTTGACATCGGTCAAAGCAGTTTGTGAAGGAAAGTTGAGAATTTTTTTCTTTGAAAATTACAGGGAGTAATGAGTTCTACATGAACATAAATTTTTGGGCAGTTTAAACTAAATAAAGTGTGATATCTTTGTCAAATTAGATGTGTAAATTAGATGAAGTGATATATATAAGTATAATACTTGTTGTTTAAATCAACCACAATATTCTTGCAACATTGAACACTCCTACTCAATTTAAGATAATAAGTGAAATATATAACATCTTCGCTTAAGACATTTAATGGTTGTTTGCATTTGCACTCAGTCGGATTCACATTTTAAAGTTCACTAGTACTTACTTTTCTGGCTAAAAATGCCAACGTTACGGCGGCTGATTCTAAAAATAACCAATCCATGCAGCAAACTCTGACCTTTTTGGCTCCCCACATTTGTTATCGTCACATAATGTCACACACCGACAACTTTTCCTACTCTGCTTTTCAACTGTCCCAAATGCCAAGAAATAGCGTCCACTTTTGCTTTTTTCATTATACATTTGTGGAGACTTTTGTCCGAGCATTTTCATACCACGCCTGAGTGAGCCCACCACTAAGACCATTAAGTTCTTATTGTTTTCTAATTTTGTTTGGCTCTTACATTGTTCTAAATTTACAGTTTAAGTTACAATTTGAATATGATTTATGTTTGTATACGAGTGTGACCGGTGTGTGTGTCTGCGTTGTGGAATTTTTTATGGTTGTTGTGCGTAGAGTAGCCACGGGACACAGAACTTTTGGAGGCACTCTCCGTTTAATTCTGGTTAACATAAAACAGGTAAGATCAGCATGTGCCACTATTCAGCGATCCAGCCAAACTCTCCCAACACGAGAATTACAAAAGGGAGAGCGGAAACATACCTGGTTAACATAAAACAGTAAAATCAGCATGTGCCACTATTCAGCGATCCAGCCCAAACTACAGAGAAGACAACATTGAGTTAGCACCCATCGCACATGTTCACGTCAATAAACCATATATCGGAACAATATCAGCGCTCAATGTAAAACTTAAATAAAACTATAGTATTATTAACAGTGACAAATAAAGACAAAATAATAAACAAAAAGACACTTAAAACACAAAGGATTACAAAAGATGACTGACCTCTTCCAACACGAGAATTACAAAAGGGAAGAGGAAGTCACAAAACCCTCGGATTTATACAAGTGCACCAAAGTGGACACACGAAGAAGAAATAAAATAAAGAAGTAGTGACTGGAGGACCAAGACAGCACAGTAAATCAAAACACCAGGTATGCTCAACACAATAATAAACAAAAGAACAATTTTGTGTAATTATAACACAATAATATATGTACCGGTTACATTCACCCCCCTAGATTTACACAAAATACCAGAAGTAACACAACGCTGGTTGCAAAAAAAACCAAGATATCTGTAAAACTTATCTACTCAAAGAATAAGAGGCAATAAGCGGTGCCCTTTACAACACAAAATAGCGACCATTTACAATGTGCAAGGGAGTGTTAGATATAGGTAACATGTAGCCCAACTAAATCACAAGACTGGCACCAGTCAAAAGAGAGGACGCCACAAAAATAAAATAGTTATAACCGGAGCACGAACTCTCTCAGTGCCAAACAAAGACTCTACCTGAGTCATAGATTCAATCAACCTACATACTGGCTTAACAATCCTACCAAATCATGTGGTAAGGTTGTGACCCAAATCAGAAAAGCCATCAGAAAGGTTGTGTACCTCATCACAAGGGACCAAGGGGGCACCAACAAACTCTGTGGGAGAGTCACAAGACATCACATCAGGTTCCATTCTCTCAGTGGGCAACTGCTGTTGGACCCAGGATGAGGTGCGGTCAACACTAGACCCACTCGAACTTGGAAGGGCATTGGGCAGGGAGCATTCAGCTTCCCTACCCCCCACTGATACTCCGGGGTCCTCTGGGACAACATTAACACCAGCGGCAGACTGAGCCTCTGTCACATCCAGCGAAACATCCAGTGGCAAGAAGTTGACTTGAAGAAGCAAATTGCGATGCACAGTCTTTTCATTGCCCGCTGGGTCTCGGATTCTGTATATGTGGAGGTCTGGTTTAGAAGCGCGACAACATCATAAACAACCGGCCTCCCACTTGTCTGACAAGCTTCCTTTTTCCTTTAACTCCTTTATTTGCCAACAGTACTCTATCCCCAACAGAAAGCGGTAAGCCCTTAACTCGCTTATTGTACTGGTCCGACTGGTGTGTTCTGTTCAACAGCGCTGTTTCCATGAGCCAAGATCATGGCGGAACGAAGATCATCATCCACAAGTGACTTGACATAGGTATTGTAATCACATACAGAGTCATCGTGGAGAACGTTCCTGAAGAGGAGATCGACTGGCAACCGGGGAACCCTCCCGAACATCAGATAGAAGGACGCAAATCCTGTTGTTTCATGAGCTGTGCAATTATATACAAATGTCAAAGACTGGATCATCTGCGGCCACCTCTGCTTCGTCCTCGGGGGCAAAGATCTCAACATGTTCCCCAACGTTCTGTTGAACCTCTCAGTGATGCCATTGCCCATGGGGTGGTATGGTGTGGTATGAGATTTGATGATACCACCCATCTCTAGCAACTCTGCCACCAACTCACTCTCAAAGGTAGCACCCTGGTCGGAATGGATACGCTGAGGAAAGCCATAAATGCAGAAGAATCCCTCCCAAAGCTTCTTAGCCACATTCTTTGCGGTTTGGTCGCGGCAAGGGAATGCATGAGCCAATTTAGAAAAATGGTCAGTGACCACAAGGACATCGACTGATTTATTGTTGTTGTCCTCAGCAGACCAAAAGTCAATGCATACTAACTCCAGTGGAACACTGGTCTTTATGTTTCTCCAGTGGGGCCCTGGCGGAAGGTTCTGGAGTCTTACTGAGAACACACCGCGGACATTGTCTTACATAGTCGCGGACATCCTTTTCCATCTCATACCAAAAGAACCGCTGACGTGCCAATGACAAAGTGCGTGGCTGCCCTTGATGACCTGCGTTGTCATGGATCCCAGAGAGCACAGATGACTTGAGGGACTCTGGAACAACAAACTGGAAGCGCTTGTGCTTGGTCAAAGGGTCCTTAATGACACAATACAAAATTCCGTCAATAACCACCAGCCTTTCCCATTGCTTCAAAATCCTTAGAACCGGCTGATTCTCATGGCCACGCTCACGTCTGGAAGGCCTGCGTTCCCGGTTCACAAAGAAGGCAACCCTGGAAACAACAACATCACTCTCCTGGTGGGAATGGAGTTCATGTTTGGACAACACTGACGACAGGCAAGGCTCAGGTCCAACAAGCGCACTTAGATGGTCAGCCAAAGAAATAGCACGATGTCTAGACGCAACCTCACAGTCATTGGACGCTGACAGGACAGTGGAGACTTCATCTTCAGACATGGAGACATTGACTGCAGTAGAAAAAGCAGGGCCAACCAATGACTGAGGTTGGCAGGTCAGATGAAAAGCATCCTGCACGGACTCCTCCCCTCACTTCACAAGCCTGTTTCAACAGATCAATGTACGGCTCAGAAAGGAGCCGCTCGGCTAAAGGTTTGACAAAAGGCCGTCGACTAAGGGCATCTGCAACAACATTCAGCCTGCCAGGGACATACTTAATGTCAAAGTTGTACGGGGCCAATTTGGAGACCCACCGCTGTTCACAGGCATCCAGTTTTGGCTTGGTCAAGATGTACGTGAGCGGGTTGTTATCAGTCCAGACAGTGAACTGATGACCTTTGAGCCAATGACTGAATTTGTCACAAGCTGCCCACTTGAGAGCTAGGAACTCGAGTCTGTGAGCAGGGTACTTAGCCTGGCTGCGACTTAGGGATTTACCTAACCATTGTGCGGCGGGAGCACAGGGCACTTTCATCTACCCTTACCCGCTGCACTCAGTTTGGATCATGTATGTGGATGTGCCAGTGAAACACGGTGGGGTGAAAAGTTCTGGCGGATCAGAAGTAGGCAAACAGCAAATGTAATTTCATGTATCCACCATAAAACACGCTGCGTCCTTTATAGTGTTTGTAAATAAAATGTGCCCGTTTAATTAACCGTATTCCATTCACGCTTCCTTCTGACCTTCTGTATAGAACTTGTTTGCTGTCAAGATCGGCAGCTAGGGACCGGGCGATATTGACAAAAATGTATATCTTGATCATTTTTTATAACAATAGTCTGACGATATTATGTCAGTCCAACAGAAATGTGTTTAGACATGTCTAAACTTATTAGTTGAGGTTTAATTATCAAAACAAATGTAAACAATAATCACAAAAGTGTAGACGTATTACCTTATACTTTTATTGATCTATTTTATTTTATTAATGTATTTATTACGTTTTCAAGATATTTTTAATCAGCTCTTTTTGTTTACTATAAACGATTAAAATGTTGCATATCTTCAAAACAACCATCACAATATTATCTAAATTTCCATATTTTGCCCACCCATATTGGCCTTCATACAACCGAAATGAAAATGGCGCCACCCTTCCTGAATAACGTGAATACCATGAGAATTGTATTTTTTAATCAGCTGATCATTTTACAAGATCGAATGACAAGACAATTCTAAACCATGGTCTGTCTGAATCAGCCGGCTCTATTTCTCCATGCTTCACTATGTTTTCAACCTTCCACCCATCAAACTACATGCACGCGATGTACCACAAAACAAAGAAATCAATAGGGAAAAAACTGTCACCGGCGAGGCTAATGAAAAATGCAAATCTTAAATTATATTGGTTGACGTTGATAGCTTTGGTAATTTGGCTAATATGGCATTGTCAATTGCACTAGAAAAGGTTGTCTTAAATGTACTAACTTGCATTGCTAAAGCCGCACAAAACCGGTAAGAAACACTGCAAAAGACGGACCACAATTGTAAGCTATTATGTCCTCGGTTTACATTAACATACATCCATACAATAAGTGACAATGCTAATTACTTTTCAGATACTTTGAGCAAATAGACCATGACTCTATGAATATATCAACAAAGAAAAAGAAAATCCTTTTATTATCACGTCATTATTATGTGTTATTAAATGAATGGGACAAATTATTGTGCAACAAAAATTTTGCATAACAAAATGTAAGACTTTTGTGTGTGGGTTAAGGGTAAGCGCTGGTGAGTACTGTTTTGAGAAGATGCTGTTCAAAAAAGCATTCCTACAATGGCAGCAAAAATGTACAATAAATGTGAAATTTGTCAACAGAACTGCACAATGAATTTACCTATATAATATGTCAAAATCGGAAATGGGTCTTGTCCAATCCCCTTTTTTCTGTAAGCACATTTTTGTTTGTTTTTGTCCCTTTTAAAATGTTTAAATAAAGCAACTCTCCCCCTCTTTCATAGTAAAGCCGTATGTCCTCGGCCCACGTCTTTGTTTTGTGTTGTTTTGCAGTTTGCTTGCGAGTGCTGGTCCTTGTGTCTGACCTCCCGCATCACACGGGAGACGGAGGAGACGGAGACTGGGCCAGACAATAGGGATCGTGGGCTGGAGTCTGTCTCACTGTCTCACTGCGGTGTTATTTCATATGGGGATAAAAGACCTCTCATGTGCTGACCATACAGAAAAGCAGCTTTGAAATCATCCTCAATAGAGCCAAAATCACTTTCAAAGGCTCTTCAGACAAAAAACTCACCACAAAGATTTTTTTTTTCACCAATTAAGGATCATAGTTTCAGAATAAAGTACATTTCAAGGATCAATGGAGTGGGAGTAATGCTCTCAGAACAACTTTGATGGTGGAGTTTTTTTTTGGTGCCCTGTGATGTGGCTGCGCTCACAGAATGCCCACTGACAGCCGTCCAGCCAAACGAAAAGTGTCTCGCCCGAGTTTGAGTCAAATCTGTGGCTAAATGGTTAAGGTAAGCACGAGACTAGAGTAATGTACCAGTGAACAACAAAAGAATTAAAGGTGCACTGTGTATAGTTTCTGTAGGAGCGTATATCACCTGCTTGTTTCCATGGAGATACACCTGCCAGTGTGAAAATATCACGATACGTGATTATAGAAACTAAGTGGTAAACCCTATTCCAAATTAACCATATCATAGAAATGATTGGCTGTGGTACTTAAAGAGCAGAAGGAAGCAGTCAGTATAATTTATGTGCCAAAAATAAATAAATAACAACAATGTTTCTTTGTTTCTTGTTAATGCAAAGACAAGATGCACACGATAAATATTGAACTCCAAAAATAGCTTTCATGCATTGAACAAGCAGATGATATAGTAATTATCAGGCCTACTGTACAGGGATATGTTAAACTTGTATCTCCAAGGCGACAAGCAGGTGATGCCCCGAGGCCTAGTAACAAGTCTGATCTGTGGAGAGACGAGCCCACCCACAATAAAAATGCATGTTTTTGAGCATTAAAGCTAGATTTAAGATGGGTAAGTTAAATGCCATACTGTGGAACATTTCAGGCAAGGCAATAATATTTCCATGGAGACAAACAAGTGGCACCTTCAATGAATAAGTATACTAAAAATGTGCAAAATTAATCTCCACCATGCGAAAGCTCTAAAAGCTAAAAGCTAAAAGCTAATAGCTAAAAAGCTAATCAGAATCAGAAAGGGTTTATTGCCATTGTCTATGAACAAAATTCACAAACATAGGAACTTGTCTCTGCATTTAGGTGCAACATAAAACACAACATCAATAATAAAAACAACATATATTCAATCCAAATGGCATGCATTAAGAAACAATTTAAAATGACTATAGTATAAAATAAAAATAGGCATTACTATGTACACAAGAGTTACAGTTAAATTTACAGTTTTGAGTGCATAAAGTGACAGTGCAGTGAGTGGTTGAATAGTTGCAGTTAAAGTGACAGGTGTTTTGAAGTGTTCATGAGTCCAACGGCAGAGGGAAAGAAACTATTCTTGTGGCGGGAGGTTCTGGTCCGGATGGACCGTAGCCTCCTGCCTGAGGGAGTGGTTCAAACAGACCATGTCCAGGGTGAGAAGGGTCAGCTGTGATCCGACCTGCTCGTCCCAGAGCCCTGGAGACGTACAGGTCCTGCAGAGATGGAAGTCTGCAGCCGATCACCTTCTCAGCAGAACGCACAATGCGCTGTAGTCTCTGTTTGTCCCTGGCTGTGGCTCCAGCGTACCACACGGTGATGGAGGAGGTGAGGATGGACTCAATGATGGCCGTGTAAAACTGCACCATCATCTGCACTGGCAGCTTGGCTTTCCTCAGCTGCCGCAGGAAGTACATCCTCTGCTGGGCCTTCTTGATGAAGGGAGCTGATGGTGAGCTCCCACTTGAGGTCCTGGGTGATGGTGGTGCCGAGGAAGCGGAAGGAGTCCACGGTGGTGATGGGGGAGTCTGTCATGACGAGGGGGGCTGGGGGGCTGTGACTTTCCTGAAGTCCACGATCATCTCCACTGTCTTCTGGGCGTTGAACTCCAGGTGGTTACCACTGCACTAGGACACCAGCCGGTCCACCTCCCTCCTGTAGACAGACTCATCCCCGTCCGAGATGAGCCCGATGAGAGTGGTGTCGTCCGCAAACTTGATACGTTTTACGGAGTCATAGCTGGAGTTGCAGCAGTTGGTGTACAGGAAGAATAGCAGAGGAGAAAGTACACAGCCCTGTGGAGCTCCGGTGCTGATAGTCCGAGTGTCTGAGACATTCTTTCCCAGCCGCACGCACTGCCTCCGATCCGTCAGGAAGTCAGTGATCCACCTGCAGGTGGAGTCGGGCACGTTGAGCTAATAGAGCTTGTCCTCGAGCAGAGCTTGTCCTCGAGCAGAAGACGTCAGCGCCACAGGCCTGTAGTCATTAAGTCCAGTGAGCCGGGCCTTCTTGGGGACAGGGACAATGATGGACGACTTGAAGCAGGCTGGGACGTGGCATGACCCCAGAGAGGTGTTAAAAATGTCTGTGAAGACGGGGTTCAGCTCTCCTGCGCAGTGTCTTAATGTGGCTATAAGCTAAAAGCTAAAAGCTGATGCTATCAGTCTTGCTCCAACAACAAGTTACCACCTCCAATTATATTAAAAAAAGGTGTAAAAGTTTGCAGCCTACTTTTTTCTTGAACATATAGGTAGCTCAACAACACCATTACCTCGATGAAACAGCATTCTGGTCTTATAGTTCTATAAATTATTACTTTGATTTTGTACTCTTCATATTGTACAGCGAAAAATGTAATATCTTCAACCTTTGAAAATATTTTTCCAGGGAGAGCAGGAGTTTGTGAAATCTATACTTCTTTCCGCGGCCTTTCTTCAGCTTTTCTAAAGGGCATGGATCTAAAGCAGGCCATAAAACACACGCCCTTTGAGCCTGCACAACTCCAATTGTTTTAAAATGACTGCCTCCAGAGGGGCCTTAAACCAATCTACTCTCAGTTTACGTCTGTCCATATCCAGACTAAAAAGAATGTAACGGAAAGTCAACACGGGATCTAATGTTACACATTTGCATCAACAACAGAAAAGTATCATAAGAGTTGATGTATAGAGGAACCAATATTCATGTTATTAGTAGAGGAAATATATCGAAATTTAAATATGATCGCAACTGTTGTTTTGAAGATACGCGAAATGTGAGTGAAAATAGTGCTTATATATATATGTATCTTTTTTTTTCTTTTTTTGTCACCCACTCCTAATTATTAGTAGAAGTAACAAATGTAGTATCAGCAGTAACAGCAACATCTATCTATTATTAAGGTCGGTATTTAATGGGCTAAAAAGCAAACAAATATAATTTTAATCTTCACTGATACAGATATACAGATAAAGAACAGTGATTTATCCAGAAAATCAAATTACTTTCAGCACGTTTGTAAACACAACACTGACATCCAAAGTGCAAACTCAACCCATTATAACAGAAAAGGCCTTTAACGTGCCCTGACCAGATTGTCTTTAAGCAAATGGATTTTCAACACATTTGTGAGAATATGCCAAAGGTATTGCCAAAAGCTGCTTTTTTCTCTGTACAGAACACAATGAGCCAACAGCAAAACACTGTGTCCGTCTAATTATAATGCATCCGTGCCAACTTCAGCTTTGGCACATCACACGCAGGCAAATGGTCAGCAGTGAAAGAGGAATATGCAGAAAGTGTGCACTGTGCGGAAGAACATTTTCATTAAAAGCTACAATAAACAGGCAAATTGAAACCACAAGCGTTTAAAAGCGGCGAACATGTTTTGCAATGACAACGTGCAACAAAAACTCAAACGCAAGAACTGTCAATAGTTCAGGGGTAAATTCTCTCGGAAAATTGAGGTAAAAAGGAAATTGGCGAAGATGGGAATCAGTCAGCTAAAATGTGTTCATCCTTAAACTAGGAAATGTACAAAAAATAGGTAACGATATGCGAATTTCACAGTATGATTTGATCAATTTGACAGACCGAATTGTAGATATGCTATTTTACTTTTACAGTTTTTCTTTGTTTTTTTTCTTGCTTTGGCACATTTCCTGAAACTTGGCAAAACAATAGCACATTTTGAAGAACTATTCATTTCAGTGGCAGTTAAGAGTGTTTGAAGAATCGGATTTTTGCGAACAAAACTTAAAAAGGACACTTTGTTGTTAAAATATAAACAAAATTATCACATCTATAAACTTATCCCATCATTCAGACACAGCCCAGAGAAATCTACAACACCTTTAAACGTGTGTGTGTGTGTGTGTGTGTGTGTTCTGTGTTCTGCTGTGTGCTGTTTGATAATAGTGATTACTCAGTTCACAATATAAGAAAAAAAAAAGAAAAAAGAATAATTGTGACGAAAAGTAAAGATTTCACTGTTGTTTGTCGCTTTTTGTTCTCAGTGGGTATCTCAGTAATCGTGAATAATCGTGAACAATCGCATCACAATAATCGTAACCATCCACAATTGCAACGATATTACTGTGAGACTGTGAGACTTATGGCGATAATCGTTACATCCCTAACAAAAAAACAGTGATTCTTTCCTTTAGTGAGTGAAGTTGAAGATAGATTTTATACCTAAATAAGATCAAGTCAGATTTAAACAGGAATATCCTAATAATAAGCTAATCAATATCTCACTTTTGAACATTCCCCAAAAGTTTTTAGTTAAGGTTTTGCACGACTAAAACAGAATCGTTTCAGAAAAGTGAGTTAGTGAAAGTAAGTTTTAAGCTCTTTATTTCCACATAATCTTTTGATTCAACAGTGTGTCTGTATTACTTGAGGCCCAATCAAAGCAGATAGTTCCCACAGTGGTGTCTTCAGCACAGTGTGTCTCCGTCCGCCGCCGCAGTTCTGTCCCTTCACTGTTAGGCCTCCATCTGCCTCATAACCAGACCAGACAGAAAATATGAAAGCGTAGATCTCCAACCAAGGTACTGACTAAGCCTTCCTTGTTCCAGCCACATTAGAGAAAAACAGACAACAAAACAAACAAAACTGCTTTGAAATTATAATGTCATCTGCAAAGTTGTTCCATTATCATTAAGCAAAAGGCACCCACAACTGCAATAAATGTCACCGTTTTCATTTGCCAGCTGTCCTCATTTTGAAAACTAAATTTATTTATATATTTTCTTAATCTGTAGGGCAGAGAAAAAGTTTTAATTGGCACTTTGTTTGTTTTTCACGCCAACAACTACAAACAAAACCGGATGCAATCTCCAAAAGAATAAAAATACATAAGTAGAGAGGTGAATTCAATCAGTTAGTCAGTTTTTACCTCCATGGAAACAACAGTGCACTGACATGAGCACAGGGTAATTTTAATATAAAGACAGAAACGTTATTAGCCAATTACTATGCAAGTGTGGAGGAGGAAACAAGAGGGTTGCCCGGGAAGGTCAACACCGAGTGAGCACAAGTGGCATATCTGATTGGAGGGAAAACGCGACGCAACATAAAACTACACAATATCAAAGCTGAACTGATTAGCTTTAATTGGGCTAAATCTAAAACACAGTAGAATCCACTTGTATGCAGATGATTCAATTCTGTATGCAAAGGCACCTTCTCCTGCACGTGATTCAAAATATTCAAGAGGATTTTCACTCCATCCAACACAACTGTGTTCATTTTAAATTGTTCATTAAGTCAATATGTATGCCGTTCTCCAAAAGACACTCTAGTGACCAAAAAAATATATTAAGTACCCCATTACAAATACTTGGGCATCTGGATCGATGATAAACTCTCCTTCAACAAACACATACAAGAGCTGACAAATAATCTTAAAGCTTAAAGATTGTCATTCTTCTTTAGAAATAAAACATTTTCCTTAATTGTAGAAAACAGTTAATCCAGGCTACATTTCTCTCAGTTCTAGATTATGGTGACATTATATATATGCATTCTACAGCAACAGTGTTAAAACCTCTGAACTCGGGTTTTCATTCAGCTCTAAGGTTCATTACAAGGAGAAGGATTCAGAACTCACCACTGTCAAATATATATTCTAAAGTAGAATGGCAATCAATACGGATGCACGAAGAGAACAGCACTGCCTTTTGTTTATGTAGAAAGCTGTAGTCAGGCATTTTGCCTGATTATTTTGTTTAGTGTTGTTAGTTGTTGCACCTCAGATGAAGTATTTACCACTTGAGGTCTCAGGACATTTTTGTCTGACAGGCCCATCATGTCAACACAGAGACAGGAAAAAAGGCTTTCAACAACTTTGCTCCCTTCCTGTGGAATAAGACTTTTAAAATTAAATCATTTTATACCTTTTAATGACTTTAAAGCACTGGTCAAGGACCACCTGCAGTGCCAATGCACTTGTTTTATATATTTTTATCTCATATTGCATGTGTAAATGTGTTTTTATGTATTGATTAATTTTACTGAATGTTTTCTTTGTGTTTTAGTATCCTCTGTTTGCTTGTTGTTTATTCGGTGTTGTGTTGGTACCCATGAAAAAGAACACTTCTCTCTCTGGATTTTCCCTGTATAAATTCAAAAATGAAATGAGTAAATTCTTATACAGTGGTTAAATTAGTTTGGGTCAGAAATTACAATTTACAAGAAACAGCGCCCTCAAAATGGTGTTGGGGTTTCATATTACAACCACAGCTCTCAAACAGACGCGAACGCATTAGGATGATATTTATGATCATGTTTATAATGATATGCTGGTACATTAGAATAGAAGTTTGGTGTTTAGACCGCGGCAGAAGAATGTCGTGCGACGCGTGCAGGGGGGACGTCGAATAGAGATTATGGAGATGATTTCCCCCGAGGTCTAGACCCTGGTGGTGGTGGTAAAGTTGAAGTGATGAACTGAATGGTGAATGTAGTCGGCTGTGTATGTGCGTGTGTGCGTGTGTGCGTGTGTGCGTGTGTGCGTGTGTGCCTGTGAATGTATGTGTGAGTGACAGCGGCGGTAGACGTGGGGATAAATCTCTGGCACGTGAACAGGTGAGAGAGCGTCCATGGCGAAAGAAGGAGGATTCCTGTCTTCCAGTCTGAATGTAAGCCTTAGCTCCATCTTAAGCCGAACAATTTCACTCCAACTGCGTTTGATATGTCTCTCGAGGACGGCGTCAAATTATTAATGTAAACTGTAACTCAAATTATATTCCCTTAATGATAGTCAAAGGGATCAAATACAGTTTCATACAGAGCAGGCTGAAAGAAATGTGGTGTAAATCTTACTTTCAGCATTAGTTTCAATGACTTATTTAAAGAAGCTATATCATTTCTGTAATTGTATCCTGATATTATATTTTCTTCATCTTGGACAACTTACTAAAACTGCAGAACTACCGCACCACAGGCATTACACCATAGCCAGGAGCATTTTTGGTGTTTCTATTGCGGAAAACCGGCAATGTAACCTTTTGGAACATAGAGCAAGTAAGTACAGGATTGTGGGCGGGGTCAATGGGGTAGGTGAAAAAAGAAATTCACACAACACTTGAGCCTGAACAGCAAGACAATAAGATTAATGAAACAAACAAGCACGAATCACATGAAAAACGATTATGACATGGGTAAAAGGTCATAAAAGTTCATTTGTTTCCGTTAAATAAATAAAAAACCTCCCTCTTACGAAATAAACTTGCGTGAGAAAATAGTCAACATCTGATGATATATTTATTAAGTGGATTTAAAAAGCCAGGCCCCACATAGGTGTTCAGAATGTGCAAAGCCTGTATATATTTCAGAACATGTTGCTCAAATAGACTGGATTAATATTAGTTCACTTGTATTAGCAGCCCACGCGGCATCCATCTACTGTAGTGCCACGCTGTATAAATCTGATGCTTGTCAAAAACACACATCCTCCGCCTCCACATGGTTTTCGTTTGACTCCCAGGCAACTACAAAAGCTGTTGTTTGACTGGGGAAGTCACTGCTTGTCACTTTGGCACCGAGCCCTGCTTTCTGAATGAGGGTTTTTTAGATATTTTGTATATTTGTATTCATCAGGCGCTGCAACGCTTTGGCAAAAACGGGTCAGTTTACAGGTCTTAGCCGAGTCTAACCAATAACAAATCCCTGAGCACGAGTGTGGATGGGGCTCGTGTTGCCACTGTCGGAGCTGTCGGAGCTGGCCAGGGGCGATCAGTGAGGAGTGAGTTATCATTGGACTGACCGGACACACACTGCCCTCAGCTAATACAAGCGTTAAGCTTTTAAAACACGACTTCAGTCCTGGTGAAGGGCCAATATGAGCTTAAATTAACCTTTAAAGGTTAAGTTGTGCGTTAGTCCAAGTGTGTGGAAGATAAATGAGTGTAATTGTGAAAGATCAGCTCAAATAAACATTAGCATTTATTTCACTTTTAGTAATTGGCTACTGACAATTACCCGGTTTCGTAATCTATGAAGCCGAACTAAAGCTGAGGTAATTACAAGATATTTGTGAAACTATGTTCTATTTGTGGTAAAAGGAAGGCCTGTCACAATAATCACTGTGTCGACTTATTGTTCAATAACTAATTATTTATTACAAACACACAGCATCTAGTTCGTTATCTAAAAAAAAAAAAAAAATACTAAAAAAGGTCAAATATTAAAACACATCATAGATCATTAGGCATACGAGCGGGATCGACAATGTCTCTACATCTTGGAGGTAAATCTGACAGAACTCCCGGGACAAACGGAGCTTGAATGATCTGGTTTGACGGACGAATACAATATCTTTTAGTAACAGCACACAATCTCACAACACAATTTACAAACATTTCACTGGCACTACAAAACCTCAGGACTGTCAATAATATTCTAAAGGAGTCGAAATGCACCACAGTCAAACTCTGCGACCTCTTTGTCTTGTAGCAGGTGGGAAGTGTACAAAGGCGAGCATATTAACACTATCTACACTGCTGCCTGTGCATGTCTCTGTCATCTGAGCGGCAATCAACAATAGCTGAAGATTTTTTGGGACTCTTGATGTTTTTTTTGTTGCATTTTGGGGGATATTTTGTGATGTTCTAGTTGTACAATAAGACTTTCATCGCAGATAATCAAATACTGTAAGTAACTACTATGACTAATTCCACTAGGGAAGTATCAAAGTGTTTCATTCTACTTTTTTATTTATTGCGGTTCATTATTTAAGCAATATTGGACATTTAGAAATGAGTTTACTGAGACGATCTTGCTTTAGGGTTATTGTCAGGGGCATAGAGTCATTTCATGATCATCATTTATCAATTTGTTAAAATGTTCTGTCGCAATATTAGCACAAAAAAAATGTATTATGACAAAAGATAGACCATTAAAACACCACATCCATGACATGCAAGAGGTGGGAAACATATATTCTGTAAGATAGTGAGCTGCAGAAATATCGGTGAGCTGCAGAAAGAGCAGATAAAATGACAAGAAAAATGCATAATTTTACAGTCGATCCACATTTGTTCGAAACCTAAAGTGAAATTTGTCTTCTGCATTTGACCAATCCTTCAACGTCGCTGAGATAATTAATATTACAGGCGTGTTTTACCATTTTTCGGCAGCAAACATAATATCATTAGATTATTAGGTCAGGATAATCCCATAAATAGCCAGATATAAAAAATGTTCTCTATCGCTTACACTTAAATGTGTGGTTGTTTTCATTGTTTCGAAACAATGCTGCTGCTTATCTCAAAACGTGGTGGTGATATTTAGCGCATCTTTCCTCGTGCTCAGTAGCCATTAGGCATGAGAGCGCAGGAACACCTCAGGCGACCGAAAAAAGCCTCACAGCCTGACGTGAGGTGAGACGGGCTCTTTGAAGTGACTCTTATGCTCTTAATAACCAGGAAGTTTCCATTGAAGTCTACAAAGAGGGTCGTATACAACCGTGGGCCGCGCTTTGGGCAAAGGCTCCAGGACTCGTAAAAGCTGCCTTCCTTATTCTGTATCAAGCACGTCTCAGAAATAACTTATACCGCAATATGGATCTAAAATTGCATTCTATATACAAGGACGTTAGTCTGGATTCGTGTCTCAATCTTCCGAGTCCTGATATTGGCAGGTGGATTAGAGGCCCTGTACCAAATTGAATTTAAAGTGCAACGGTCCAAACACATTTCGAGCTTTCACAAACTTCTTCGCACACATTCCAATTTTTATGTGCTCAAACGAATGCATGTTTTACGCCTTTCAGACTGCAAAGTGGAGTTTATCGTTATTGCAACGTCAACAACCCCAGCAGTACTTAAGCGTCACCATCTGGCCACAAAGAGGAAGAAGGATCCCATCCACTGCGTTTCAAATGAAAGTAGCAGTCATAAGCTTGTCAAGTGAAAGAAGTTTAAGACTCAATTATTTATCTCTACAGAACTGAGACATTTTTGTTGTTGCTGTTGTTGTTGTTGTTAACAAACTAAGGAGTAAAAAGGGAAATAGAAGAGCCATCAGGTTCATATTATGTTTGGGGTTTTTTTTATGTGAAAAAGTGAAAAGTTCATTTGTGAACTTAATTTGGACTTAAATTAGATTTATGGGCCTTGTTGTCGATTTTTTTATCTACATATAGATATGGGCAAATAGCGATTACTGGCCACAGCAGCAAGTCAAATATCGAATATCGATATTGGCTCAAAAAAAACAAACAAAACAATCCTTATCAGACCAATTTAAGTAGTATTTGTGTTGTGAAAAATATGATATAAATATGATATAGATAATATTGTATATTATATATTAGAGATAAATCCGTTTTATGTTACTTGTATTTATCATATTCTTAACACATTATTGAAACAGATTGACAGATATACATTTCACACATTTTAGGTGTTTCCAACATTCTCAAACTCATTAAAACAGAAACACATTTTGGCTCCAGTTTCCCAGACTTGTGGAGTTTGTTTACTTTAGATGTATGGTTTTTAATAGGGTTTGGATGCAGCAGCAATAAAGATGTTCCTGATGACTCCCCAGCGCAGTGAGCTTCATAACCAACGTGCGAAGGGAAGTGTAAATTAATGCATCACTTTATATGATTCGGCTCATAGAATTTAAATGTAAATTGTACAACTATCATGTTAAATTAAAACAGCGGCTTCTATTTCATCGTGCGTATGTGGAGAATTACGTTTAGAAGATACATCGGATGTTGGATCATTCCCTGGTTATACTATTACTATTTACTTACAGTATTAGAAATGTATAACCAAGACTTTGACAGTATTTCACAATATGCACAGAGCAATGCCTATACTTGGAGAACTAGTAATTTGTTCCTATTCTGATCCCTTGTGGTTTACTTAAACCCGGGTTACGGTACACATCTTTATTGCTGTAAAGTAGTATATTTGTTTTTTCCACCATTGAATAGATTGTAAAACCAGCCCCTTTTGACTAAATCAGACCCGGCACGCTGTCTACAGTTAATCGATCGCAAACCCGGGAGACTGAGCTGTGTGTGCTATTTAACGCTTTGGGATGAGAGCAGATTGACTGAGCGTCGGTGGTCCACCTTCGCTTCACTTCCCTATCTGAAAAAGCAGCTCAAAAATTGTTCACGTGCCTGAAAATTCAAGCATATGAATACAAGTGATGTGCCAAAGGGTTTGTGAGAGCTAGAAACGAGTTAGATCCATTTAACTTCCACCTTTTACGCTTTAAAAATCAGGTACTGAATTGAATGCACATGTGGCGCCCAGAAAGAGCGTTTTCACAACATTAGAGCTTCAGTGCAAACTGACTTTATGTCTGATTTACATAAAGATCTAATTAGCATGACATCATAAGAGGTGATTTATCATTTGAGCGTAAAGAAAATAAATGTATCTTGCATGTGCTTTAGATATTCAAATGCGTATTTTATCAACTGAAAAGCATGCATATGAATCCATAATTGGAAATGGTCATCTATATATAAAAAGGGGGACAGCCGACAATCATAAAAGGTAATTTCATTTCAAGTGTTGGTTCTGCTTTTATTTTGACTGGGAAAGAAGATCTGTCTGAAAAGAAAAAGGCTCCTCTTCAGATCTGTGCCACTCAAACATCGCTCTGATAATGAAGAGAGTCCTTCAAAAAAACATCTTCAGATAATTACAACCAAGCAGATGTGGGGGAAGTACTACAGACATGCAAGTAAGTAAAAGTACAAGTGTTGACTCACCCAATACTTACAAAGACTAACACTTTTTATCCTACAAGCCTCTACAACAACAACAACAACAACAAAAACAACCATATACTATTATCACAACCACAATTATAAATTCAAAACTAAAAGCTTTCAAACCTAAAAGAGCACAGCATTTGCAAAAAACAGTCCGTAAATACCATTAAAAGTGTACTTTTTGTATGACAGTGTTTCCAAAAGCCAAATCTATTTTTACAAACATTATTTCATGCCTCTTTGATAAAAGCAACAGTACGTCATTTCCATTGACATTATCTGGGCAATACTGACAAAAATGAGTCCCTCAGTAATTTTTGGGAGTATTCTGATAACAATACTCAAAGAGAAAGGAAAACCATGCACACTTTGTCCCTCTTTTTTTCAATTTATTGCATACAACATTTCAGTCAGCCTCTCTGTTCTACTCAGGTGCTGCCCCCATCAGATCCCCACAAATACCATAGAAGGACCTTCTCATTTCCAATAAATGACAAAAAAACATCACATTCAGCAATAACCGCAACATTTTATTGTTATTCCAAATATTTAGAAAAATACATAGATCTGTCAGTCCAACAGAAGTGAAGCTAAGCGTAGTTTCAGCCTGAAGACTATTCCTGCACAACCGTCACCGCCCTGCTCTGATAGGCTGGTGCCAATCTCTAAACTGGGACTAAACCCGGAACTAAACCAAAATAACAGCAAACGTGCCATTCATTATTTACATGGTTGAGGTTTAAGCATCAGACAAATGTGAAATGAATGTAAAATTACCAACAAATGTGCAGAAACATCACATTTTTTCCCAATAATTATTCGTAATCAGTTCTTTTGCAGCATTTTCTTTATAAACTAATTACGCGATATACAAATGTATCATATCTTCATACCAAAACAGCATTATCGATATTTTTGATCATCTGCCCACTTCTACTGAGAACGTCAAAGGTCTTTTTTATCCACTCAAAACTCACAATCCAAAAAGGTGGTGACGGACAGCTCAGGTTAAACGCATTGTTCCCACGGAGTCCTTTTGAGTCTGTGGTATGTCGGGGCGGCGAGAAGGGGGCAGGAACCTGAAAGACTTTTTTATTGTATTTAAGCAGTGTGCAGGAACTAGAGAGAGCCGAGGTGATGAGGGGAGACGAGCAGGCGCGGCGGTGATTCAAGAGCTAAAAGGTTTGTGGCACGTACTCAAGCGGCAAATAAACAAATGTTCAAATGCTCATTGTTACGTACTTGAAATCAGTAAAGCAAGACAGGCTTTTCAGTGACAATTGCAGAGGGGAGAATCTATGAGAATCTGGATTGACTTTGGACATTTTTACGTTCCAGTACGTAACTTTTTAACCAAAAAAAGATTCTATTTTTTTAGGTTTTTACCCTTGGGATGTCAAGATTATTCGGCTAATCTTGACATAATTGTGGGAATTTTAAGCAGAAAAAATTTGTCATTTCAGTTCCATCTATTCTCCTTCTTCTTTTATCTTGTTGTTTATGTGAAAATATCATAACTTCATTCAGAAAGTTTGATTTCATAAAGCTTGTGAAAGAATGTGTCTGGTCTCATACAGGTATTGCCACCTCCAGAAAATCACATACTGTCACTTTAGAACTGCCAAATTGTAATTGAATACAGAATATTGATTTTCAGATTGATTTTCACCCAGTGCAATCTCTCCCACACAAACACATAGCAGACTATAGCGAGTGGATGAAGGTGAGAATTTGGACAGTAACATTTATTTTGCATTCAACTAATGGGTTTGTAGGTGTTCGCCTGACTTGGAAATAAATATCACGTTGTTAAAAGTGTATCCTAGACCAGAAAGAAAAATAGTTTGAGAATGAACCATCTCCAGGTAATTAGCGACTATTGCCTCTCAAACTTCTCTCTATACCTTTAGTTTTAACCCCTTGTGACCCACAGTGACCCATAGTCTGTTGTATCATTATCTCCACTGCCCTGAGTCTCGTCATTACTCAATGCACCTGAACCAATGTCTCTCCACCAAAGAGAGAGAGAAAGAGAAGTGAGAGAGGCAAAAAAGAGGGTGTAGCTAGAGGAATAGAGAGATAGGAGAGAACAAAACAGAGGGAGAGAAAAGGGAGAGGGAGTGAGAGAAAGCGAGAGAGAGAGACAACAGGAGAGAGAAGGAAAGAGAGAAAGAGAGAGAGGGAGAGAGAGAGAGACAGAGAAGGAGAGAGAAGGAGCGAGAAGGAAGGAGAGAGAGACAGAGAAGGAGAGAAAAGGAAAAAGAGACTGAGAAGGAGAGAGAGAGAGACATAGAAGGAGAGAGAAGGAAAGAGAGAGACAGAGAAGGAGCGAGAAGAAAAGAGAGAGACAGAGAAGGAGAGAGAAGGAAAGAGAGAGAGAGACAGAGGAGAGAGAGAGAGGGAAGGAGCGAGAAGGAAAGAGAGAGAGAGAGAGATGGAGCGAGAAGGAAGGAGAGAGAGACATAGAAAGGAGCGAGAAGAAAAGAGAGAGAGACAGAGAGGAGAGAGAGGAAAGAGAGAGAGACAGAGAAGGAGAGAGAAGGAAAGAGAGAGGGACAGAGAAGGAGAGGGAAGGAAAGAGAGAGAGACAGAGAAGGAGAGAGAAGGAAAGAGAGAGAGAAGGAAAGAGAGAGAGAGGGAAGGAGCGAGAAGGAAAGAGAGAGACAGAGAAGGAGAGAGAAGGAAAAAGAGACTGCGAAGGAGAGAGAGAGAGACATAGGAGAGAGAAGGAAAGAGAGAGAGGGAAGGAGAGAGAAGGAAAGAGAGAGACAGAGAATGAGAGAGAAGGAAAAAGAGACTGCGAAGGAGAGAGAGAGATACATAGGAGAGAGAAGGAAAGAGAGACACAGAGAAGGAGGAGAGGGAAGGAGCGAGAAGGAAAGAGAGAGAGAGAGAAGGAGCGAGAAGGAAGGAGAGAGAGACAGAGAAGGAGCGAGAAGAAAAGAGAGAGACAGAAGGGAGAAGAGAGAGGAGAGAGAGAGACATAGAAGGAGAGAGAAGGAAAGAGAGAGACACAGAGAAGGAGAGAGAGACAGAGAAATAGAGAGATGGGGAGAGAGGGGAGAAAGAGAGAGGCGGGAGAGAGAGAGGAAGAGAGAATAACAGAGAGAGAGAGAGAGATAGAGGGAACAAGAGAGAGAGAGAGACAGAGAAAGAGAGAGACGGAGAGAGACTCAGAGAAGGAGAGGGAAGATGACCCTGGGAAACAGCTCATTGCTCTTAACCTGTAACACCACTCCCCTGCTTCCCCTTCTCCCCCCTGCTCCTCCCTCTCCCCCCCTGCTCCTCCCTCTCCTCCCTGCTCCTCCTCTCCCCCCTGCTCCTCCCTCTCCGCCCTCTCCCCTGCTCCTCCCTCTCCTCCCTGCTCCTCCCTCTCCTCCCTCTTCCCTCCCTGCCCCCCTCCCCCCTGCTCCTCCCTCTCCTCCCTCTCCTCCCTCTCCCCCCTCTCCTCCTCCTCGCCCCTTCAGCTCATAATAGGGTCACATAATCACCAGTGGTTGCCTTTGAGCACTGCCCACTTCCAACGCCCCGGGCTCTCATTACCCACAATGCAGCGCCAGCTCTCAGATATCAAACCGTTTCGGGTGCTCGAGGCTCTACACAGCCCCTCAGCCCTAGGCCAGACCCTCCGAGCTCGCGTGACTCATTCAAGTGGAGTCGTTTTCTAACTCATATTTAATATATAGTGTCAGACGTATGTGTGTGACTGCAGCGCTGAGATGGCCGTAAAGCAGCAGCAGCAGCCTCCAGGCAAACACTGGCTGATTATAGGAAGCAACGCAAGAATGTGCTTTTAATATTTTTGTCCGGAACTAAAGAAACTATACGTTGTAGATGCATAATCAGCTACGGGCAAAAGAGGATTTTAGCATTTAAAAGGAGCAAAAATACAAAACGTGCAATAAATGCCTTGGGCTTTGAGACTGAAACACGGCTGTAAGCAAAGGAAATCAATTAGCTGAGGTGGTAGAAGTGCTCTTTACAATTATTACCCCACAAAATGTTATTAAAGTATCAAAGTGAGTATCATAATAACAAAGGATTCTGAAAGTAGTTACGAAAGGCGGATCTTAAAGGTGCACAATGTAACTTTTGTGGTGGAGGATCTGCCGTCTTCATGAAGATGTTATTGCTTTTCCTGAAATGTTATCTGTCTCCATGTAGAAGAGCAGGTGACACCACAAGGGCCAAGTTACAGGTCAGATCTGTGCAGAGGTGACCCTGCTCACGGTAAGAATGCATGTTTTTCAAAGTATTTTTAAGCAATAAAAAAACTGCAATTGAAAAGCATGAGGAACAGTCGGGGCAAAGCAATAGCATCTCCATGTAGACGACCAGAAAAGTGACATAGATACAGCCTGTAATGCATTTTCCTCCAATTATGGTTTAATGTACCTCTATTATTTCCAAAGGTACATGCACCCTGAACATACTATTAACACTATATAGGGGCCTATATAATAGGCCTATATAATAGATGCCTAATAATATTTTAGCATGTATAGACGTGCAATATAAAGCAGGGGAGAGAAAATCTGTGAATTAACTTGACTAGACTCATTCATACGGATGACTATTTTGAAAATAAAATAATAACTAGACTAAATATTAGAAGGTTGATCTTATGATCACCTCACTTGAAGCTCTTTTTATCTACAATATTAGTTATTATAATAAGACAAGCTCCATGGTAACGCTGGGAGGAGGGGCTTTAGACGTAGAAAAAGTCAGCTTTGCTTTGGGTCGCGTCAATAACAAACTGCTCTGTGAAGGACAGAAACAGCGTGAACAGGCAGTGTCTCCTCCTCCTCCTGCTCCTCGGCCTGACTCCCTCTCCTCTCTCGCCTCCCTCATGTGAGCGTTCTACGGCTCCACTGTAGTCTTGTGTTTTCGGCTCGCGCCGTGGTGTGCTCCTTCCGAAACTCACTGAGAAAGCGGACAAAATGACAACTGTAGACTCTGTGTATCTGTTAGTGATACACATGCTGTCTTTTGACCCGAGAGTCCGGTCTGGCCAAGAAAGTTTCATTTCAACGCAGCAGATCGCCGTATATCGCACATGCGCGCTCCGTGTGTCTTTGTATTCTGCTGCATCTACATTCACTTCCTCATTAAACTAATTCCTCCGTGAATATGACTCTGATTGTAATAAAACACACAGAGAAGCTTAAGACTTGTTTATTTGAAGTAGTATTTTAATGATGGCGCTACCTAAAATATGGGATGAAGTTGAGTTTTAGGGATGGTTTATTTTCCCCCCATGTCAAATCGAATGGCGGGCAATTTTATTTATCATGTTAGGGATGGCGCTCCCGCCCTGTATGTACGTAGCGAGACCCCTGATGGCGTTATCGCCGAAAACTAAACAGATTGTTCCGTAGATGTAAAAGAACAGCAGGCGGTGCTAGCATCAAAATAGCATTTAGCCCGAAACTGTCGTTAGCATTCTTGGATAACGAATATAACTAAAACATTTAGTCCATAGTCTATATTTGGCACAATAAAACTCTTAAAGTCAATGTTTGCTCTTGTAGTTGTTGAACACCGAGTGATAGAACAGCTCTTCTACATTAAAATGAATGGATTGCTTCCCCCACAGAGGTCCCTCGGATGCCGACTGTAGCTTTAGTGCTCCTTTAAATAGTCTTTGTTAATCTTTTTCTAAAGCTAAAATCTAAAAACATGTTTAATAGTTACATACATATCGTACTGTATGTATTATGAAAAGTAATCAGTAATGGTACGCAATAAAATCTGCCGTTAGTGATCTATAATTTGCCAAAAAGGGATAAAGTAGTAGGATGAATTGTATTTTAATTCAAACCACCAGTCTCTACTTCTACATACAGCAACATTATTTTCATTCAAACATATTCAATTAAAATAATAACTTAATGAG
Source organism: Chaenogobius annularis (assembly GCA_015082035.1). NCBI lineage: Eukaryota > Metazoa > Chordata > Actinopteri > Gobiiformes > Gobiidae > Chaenogobius > Chaenogobius annularis. The sequence goes on along the minus strand of BJKM01000122.1, from coordinate 627,999 downwards.
GGCAGTTCAGGGAGGCAAGTTTTACACTTATTTTTAAATCTCTTATTAAAAACACACATAAGACAAACCAATTACTTTGCCCCGCTCCTTCTGTATCTATTCTTTTACATAATAAGCAACATCAGTTCCTTATCTGTGACGAGGCAACAGCAGCCACAATTTAAAACCTATTAAACATGTACAAGTATAAATGCAGTGGGTCTCGATACTGAGCTCAAATCTTGACTATTAACACAATGTAATGAAAACAGTTATTGAATTCCATGAATATTTTATCACAACTTGACCTTTGTGTGACTTTCTGTTCTACATATGTATATTTTATGAGAGGTTTTTAATAGATTGCTCTTTCTTACACCGCGGTCCAAAGCAGTTCATTTGTACTGAGTGGATAAGTGAGTCATGTGTTTGATTGAAACGGAATAACTTAAAACAGTTGTAGTTATACTAATATTATCGTGTTCTTTATACAGCATCGGTGCATAGGAAGTAGTTTGGGGGCGACGTTCTCCCCCTGAGCCACGCTTGTTTGTTGTTTCATAGTTGTTCAAATGTTCTGTTAATATTGCCAATCCTAACAGAGTTACATCCATACCAAGGTAGTGTCCCTAAAATGAAGTATGGATCATCTGTCACTTTAAAGTGCAACATGAAGATAATAAAGTTGAATATAACGCGTCTGAAAAGTAACACTCCTGGATTTAAATCATGCAGTGTGGAAATATGTGTGAATGCTGTCATCGTAAAAGCACTCATCTGTGCGTGCCGAAGCAACGTGTGATTATGAGGTCTGAGGCTGGTCTAATTCACCAACAAGAGACAGATCGCTGGTGCGCCGATACTCTATGGGAATGGTTGTCTGATACTAATATTTGGGAGAAGAAAAAAGTGTAAGCGAGCCGGGCCGCGAGCCGGGCCGCGAGCCGGGCCGCGAGCCGGGCCGCGAGCCGGGCCGCGAGCCGGGCCGCGAGCCGGGATTTGTTTGTATTGCGTTGTTATGTATCTTTAAAAATAAAATGGGAAAAAAATAAATGTTCGAGGGAGTGAGAGGAAACAGTAAATGCTCCTTTTATTGTTGTTTTTCTTGGTTTTATATTGTATAGAAATGTATCCTTGATTCTGTTTAGGGATTATGGAAGAAAACTCCATTGTATGCAACAATCTTTAAATGTCGAAGAATTGATGAAGAATGAAAAATAAGCATTGTATTTCTACTCACTCCTTTTCTGAAAAAAACTTTCCGCCTTTTTATCTATTTAGAATAATGAACAGTATTCTCAATATTCTCCGAAATAATAATTGTATAATGAATCTTATGAACTTTCCAATATACATACTCCCCACTTCCATTAGATATACAACTACTTCAAGTCTAGTGAAATTTGGACAAACACAAGCTGCAACCATCTATACCTGTTTATTTACCGTGCGATGTTTGTTGAACTGAAAACTTTTATTTCAAGTCATTTTCAAGTGACGCACGTAAACTTATGATTATGCTGCAACGTGCGAATAGTGCCAAATCATGCAGAGATGCGTTCATTTTAAAAGGCTGTTTAAAATGGACATACTGACAGTCTAAAAGGAGTCTTTTCCCGGTTCAAATCTTCTCACTACAATGATGGCGCTGTGAGCAGGGTACGTGCAAAGGTGAACATTACTTACCTTTATCTTCGACAGAGAAGTGGAAGAGGTCCGAGGTGGCGTTTTCATCGTTGCGTAACACGTAGCAGATGCTGAGGTCGTCGATGTCGGCTGAGAGGGAAACAGACAACATCAGCACCACACGGCTTGAGAAGGCAGGTTAATGTATTCACTTCTGTGTGCGACCCAACAACGGAATGTGTTTTGGAGGAAATGCAGGTTTCCATAAGCCACACTGGCCGAAGTGGAGCAGTGATTAATGGTATAATGCTAATGGTTATAATGGTATAACTGTGATGCATGCTGGGAGAGTAAACAACGACATGCCCAGAGAGGTGGACCAAGTAAACAAATACATGTAAGTATATAAAGTAAACCCATAACAACTTTTGAGACCACTTTCTCTACTACTACTACTACTACTACTACTACTACTACTACTACTACTATACTACTTACTACTATACTACTACTACTACTACTACTACTACTACTACTACTACTACTACTACTACTACTACTACTACTAACTTACTACTACTACTAACTACTACTACTACTACTAAATGTAAAAAATAAAAAAAAGTCATTGTATTTCATTCTTTAACAGTAGAAAAAGTGCTGTTATAATGAAATTTAAAAAATAAAGTACGTGACCAAAACTTTATATTGACAATATGAAATGGTTGTGCGTGTTTCTTGCCCCACTCCTTCAGATAAGATTCAGGTTTCATCGTTTTATTTAAAGAAAAACAACGAAAACAGGATGTTGAGCATTATTTAATGTTTCGTCCCTCAAATACATCGAGTTAAAATAATTAATCAGACCGTTACTCTTACAATTACCTGAGTGGTAGTTTCCGTAAGCTCTTTTGACTCAAACTTGAGCAATTTCTTGGGCCACAACTTTGTTATTATTATTTTGAAGTAAAAAATGTTTTGCTACTCTACCCACCTCTGCTTATAAATATGAGTACTTATAAGAATGTATGTTTCAGTTTTTAGCTTAAACTGATTAGTGCAAACAATTCGAAGGTGTGGAGATTAATTAAGTGTATTAAGTTAAGAGGATTAGCAAAGACCAATGATCGCTTATGTCAACTGCACTAATGCTGTTTAGTTCATGAATTTCCAGAACTAATCTTGTTTCACAGAATCGGTTTCCTCGAGAAACATTAGTAATTACCACCAATTTGGGTTTACAGTGTAGGGCTGCAAGATATGTCGCAATCGAATCGAAATTTGGATTTAAATGGTCGCAATTAGCAAACCCGAGGGCTGCAATTATTGAAGAAACACAAGTTCCGCAGTTGCTCAGAATGAGACCTCTACAAATCCACTCTGAAATCCACGTGATCCTTGTTCAGATTTCAGTCTTCTGTCAAATATGACCGCTCGTGAAAGAGTTTAAACTGTGAATTTGAACAGAATTCTTCAATTAAAACACAAATCGCACTCTAGACGCAGTGGCAATGCTTGTCAGAAAAAGCACAATTTGATGTTTGCCCAAAAGCTTTCTGCCCTAGATTCTTAACTGTTTTGAAATGTATCCAAGCCTCCAAACTAATCAGTAGAAACCAGTTTGTATAGCCGCACATATATTTATATTACCATTACTAATACAACGACAACTACTGGTACTAAAATAAAAATATAGTATACTAATTGTTCCATTTATTGTCAATAATGTACAAAGGTATCACAATGTAGTCACTTCGTCCATACTGGTGTGTGTCTGGCACTGAATTTTCTCTTTACTGTCATTAATTCAGGAGAATTACAATTGCAAAGCTGATAATGCACAATTTCAGGTGGCTTTTAAAAATAGCCTCAAACGCGCTTTGAAGGCTGTTTATGACATGTTATTAGCACACTTTATTTTCTGTCAAATTCTTGTTCAAAAGATAGAAGTTGTCCTGCTTCACCAGTGTAACGTGAGGCCTGAGGAGCGCTTCTTATCAGCAAAAACCGACACTGCTCTTTCTGAAAGCCATGCCTCCATAACACCAGCAGATAAGACACTCGAAAATAAACACAAAAGTCAAAGAGAAATCGGGTATTTTCAAAAAAGACCGCAACAATTAGAAAGACTAATTCTGTAGGAAAGAAACACAAATGTTTAAATTGTTTCGGCAAAAGTAAGTAAGTTTGCACTGTAAAATATAATCCTCATTGTGTTTGAAAACTACTCGGAGAAGTAAAATGTTATTAAAAATGTTACTCGAGTAAAGGAAAAGAGTACAACACCTACCTCTGAAAGGGAGCATTATTACAACATAGGTAATAAGGGATTTCGAATTTTAGTGTTACGATTATTGTGAGAAAAAACATCATGATTTAACGATTATTCACAATTATTCAAACTGTGACCAAACAAGGGTGAAATCTTTCATTTTCTTTCATTCCCGTGGTCCTATGTTACAGTTCCTACAAATCTGAACTTTACATTTAGGTCCATTTTTGGGGGGGGGGAAATGCTTAATTTTTCTTCTAAAACTATCACGATTATTATTTTTTGGTTCTTAAGATTAGATTGTGACTGGAATAATCACGATTATCAATGAACCTAATAATCTTGACATCCCTATAGACAATACTTTGCATGACGCTCAAAAAAAGAAAAAGACAAATAAAACAAGAAGCAGTAAAGATGTTAAGTTGATGAAGTGAAGAGTCAAATAGCACAAATGCAGCTTCTATAGATTCAAATGTCTTCAAGATCTAGATATATCTATTGTAACTGAAGACAAGGCAAGTGTTACAGAAATACGAGGTTTAAACTACAAATAGAGCTGCTGCTGCTGCTGTGGCTACTAACGTTACAACAATCAATATATTTATTTGCCTTTTGTACCAAACCTACTGCTACTACTACTGCTACTACTACTGCTACTACTACTGCTACTACTGCCACTACTACTGCCACTACTACTGCCTCGACTGTGGCTATTGTTAAACCACTGTACATGTAGGTTATTATTCAAGAACATGTCAATAAAGCCTGTTTTATCAATGAATACCCAATAGAATTAGTTTAAATAAGTCCTTAATGTTGCTTCTGAGACAATTCTAACCAACAACCTTTAAAAAAAAAAAAAAAAAAGGGGGGGGAATAATAAATTGAGTGGGAAACCGGAAACTGGAAAAGTCTTAAACGTAGACAGTGCCGTTGACACATTTATAAAGCAGGTGGATTTCTCTAAATGACAGACAAGACTAAGAATGTTAAAAACAGGATTTGTGGCCAGGATAGACTAACATCTGTTTTTTTGAATTACAGGCTCCTACGTTTTTTTTCCGCAGAGGTCTACAAATGCTTGTTACGATGCAAAAACGAAAAAAAAAAAAAAAAAAAAAAAAAGTGCTCACGACTCGAGAAAGGGCTTGGCCTCTGTGAACCAGCACCTCAATAATAGATGTCTGAGAGAAGAGGTTCATTAAAGTATAAACCCTTGACTTGTGCGTGGAAGCCTCTTTGGTGGCTTTCTGTCACTGCAATGCTCCAGTTAGCTTTAAAAGATAGCGAAAAATAAGCGAGCATCCTACTTCTTAGCCTTTAGCAACTGTGCTTTTTGTCTGCGGCTCTGAATGATATAAGGATTCTTCTTGGGTGTTGGATTGTGCACATCTGAAGTCATCGGGGTCAACCAGTGGGCATGCTCCTTATCAAATATTTAGAGAGGCGCGGCCGGTGGGATGTGCTGAAATGGGATGGTAAATACGTGCGGGGGCTGTCTCTTTCACCTGACTGAGTCCTCCAACAAGACACTTTGCCCTCTGAGTATTGAGGGCCTCGAAGGCAGCTTTGTTTCCGACGTGCAATCTCTAATCTGCTCCAAAGCATAGCCCACTTGGTCTTATCAGAGCTACTTCTTTACAGAGCACGCAGGAGATAAAAACTGAAGCTTTTAAGTGACATTATTAACTCAAGTGTTTTGATTGTGTCCAAATCCAGACAAAAATAGCTACTGTAACAAAGCCAATCTTTCTATATTTTTCTTCATTTTTTTATATTTGGTACCACTTCATAATAACTTCACCTTAATTTACCTTAACAAAGCATGAACAAAGACTTAATTCACAACGATCAAATTGTTTATCAAGCATGATTCAGGCTTAATAACGACTTAAATAAGGTTAGGGTTAGGACTTAAGGTTAGAGAGTGATTTACTAAGCCTGAATCATTCTTAATAAACTATTTCTTCACTATGGATTATCTCTTTGTTCATGCTAAGGCAGGAAAAAGTGCAGGTATTACCAAATATTTTCCAAACAATCAAAGCACAAAACATAAAAAAAAAAAATTGTTTGATAATTAATGAATAGCTATTTCTGTTGGTCAAATGATCAAGTCCGGCAAGGCGACTCCTGTTGTCATTTTGGGCAATACATAAATACATCTAATTGAATAATTGATTAACATTAGTATAAATTGAGTAATAATTCGATAGAAATTGGTGTAATACCTCATTTGTCCAGGAGTGCTTTATCGTAGAAACAGTTTCCAAGGAGAAACATTTTCTACAGCTAAATGGAAGAGCAAGTGCAACTGTGTGGGAACTCTGGTGGTCTATAATGACAGGTGGTCAAAAAATGGTTTTGCAATTACTGGGTTGAAGAATATTTTGACATGACTTGTTGCAGCCCTGTAACCGTCTGTAACCGGCTTCACTATTGTAAAAAAGTCTGTTGCGTAATGAATCAAATGAGTGGTCTGTCTGCGTAAAAGCTGTAGCATTCAGGGAACAAAAAAATTCCCTTTTGTTCCTCTTACGTTGAAAGTCACAAGCAGCAATTTGCTTCAAAGCAGTTTCTTTGTTTTCTCACCCAGAGCCAATCACAAAAACTTACATTTACAATTGTACAAAATGTTTCTCTCAAAGTTCCATGCTGCTACGGAGTTTGAGCAGTGAGTTTAGAAATGTGTTTTTGTATCTTACTAATACGGATGTCACAATAGCAAATTCCGAGTTAATTACTGTAAGAAGAATATTCAAACAACAGTGAAAATGTATGGTGAAATTTGGATTTGATCACAATGTACATCTTAGCAAGAGGCACCTAAAGCAATTTCCTTCTCCTGAAAGTTCACACACTGGTTAAATCCACCTGTCACTCACTCAGAGGATTGTTGAGGCTGACCAGTATGAGCTGTGGGCAGGAAAATGTGTTTGAGTTTGAGCATAGAGCTTCAGTCAAGAAAAAGATTGCTAATCACAATATGTCACAGATCACAGATTACAGATTTTTATCACCATAATTCCATATTCTTAATTCACTTTCATTCACATTGTCTAATAGATTATTGTGACTTTAGTATGCGCGGCTTTATAAGATTACATTTTCTGAAAGAGTAACGTTACTGTCACATAAACAGAACAAATATACTTCACATATTGGTTTACTCTTTGGAGTAGGCTATAGACTTGAAATTGAAACTATGTCTGCAACAATGAATCGACAAATCGTGGCTACTTTTGATACTACTTTGATAATCGTTGTTACCTGGACTGCACAGACTCTAAAACACATACACCTTTAATAACAAAGCCAGCGGCATTATTAAATCAAAATGTCAAAATGAAAATATATAATTTCAGATTTTCCTCAATAATACACGTTGTTCTTAAATATTATCTATTTAGAAACCTTCAGTCACCATATTTAACATGCATTTGGTTGATAATGTATTTTAAAACGTCTCGATACAACACTACATCTGTAAATTTTACTAAATTTGTGTGTACATAGTAAGCCTATTTTTATTTTTATTTTATACTATAGTAATTTTAAATCTAATGCATGCCCTTTTGATTTCAGATATGTTGTTTGTATTATTGCTCTGTGCTTTATGTTGCACCTTAACGCCAAAACAAGTGAATTCTGTTCGTTGACAATGGAATAAACCTTTTTCTGATTCTGATTCTGATTCTAATCGTTTAACTAGTCGACAACTAAAATAATTGTCAGTGATTTTGGCAGATAAAATTCTCACAATTATCATTTTTGTAGTTCTTTCGATTCCACTGTGACCTAAAGAACCATTTTAAATGATCCCTACTTACTTATAAACCCCTGCAGGGCCGAGAGGCTTGCGGTTGGTAGTTTGCGTTCCATCGACAACAGCACTCTTTACACTGCCAACTTTCCTCTCACTAAAACGATGTCCTCCTCAGCTCTCTTTGTACCTGCTTTGTTGAGAGCCAGTCTCTGTGTGCCAGGAGCAGGTGGATTTGCAGCTCGTTCGGATAAGTGCCTCATCATGGTCTGAAATAGTGCATTGATTGCGGTGCTTTACATCTCAATCAGACACATTGTTTTGCGGCAATTTACCCGGTAATATCAATAAACAGCTCGGCCCACTTAGACGTAATGTTTACATAGATCGGGGGGCTTGAAAGACTGTTCAGAATGCACCAAATGTAATTATTCCAGGAAAAATACATGGTCGGAGCAGACTGTGACACAAGGGGTGAACGAATGTGTCCTTTTCTCCTGTCGGTTTTTAAACTGATATAATGAAAGCATATCTGTTCCATCCAAATGCCTTTTTTGCACAACTTAATTAAAGATGCACTATGTAACTTTTCTGGTGAATGCGATGTCGTTCATTTGCCTGAAATGTTCCACAGAATAACATTAAACTTTTATATCTTGCGATTATCCAATTATTTATACTTGTGTGAATACTTTGAGAAACTTTGTGTGTCTCATTTTTCTATGTTGCAATAAAGTGGAATTAGGATAGAGAATGGTAATGACCCTGGGCTGGGCAATGTCACCTCAAAATGGCGCTGCAATTAAGGGAAAGGGAATTACAATTATCTCAGTTGTTTTGCTCTCATACCTGGGACTTAAATGCTTCAAATGAATGGAGTAGTAAAATTGTGTGCACAAACTGCTTTACTTTACAAATGCTGTTTTCTCTATTCATTGGAACCACCATGAGGAACTAATAATTGGCATTGTATTTGGACAAGGAATGACGAGATTAATGGGCAGATAAAAAATCCAGATCTTTTTTATTTATTTTTTTATTTTATCAGCCCGGCTTTATTTGACAGAAGAGTCGTAGCGTGAAAAGGGGAGAGAGGAGGTATGGGCAGTCAGCAAATATTGAGGGCTGAACTGGTGGTAGCGACGACATTAAAATCCAAATAAGAGTTAAATATAAAGCACTTTTTAATCTGTTTTTTACATCAAATTAAAGCTGGTAATACACTAGGGGAGCGATTATTTATTAGTCAATTTAAATGAAGAGGAATTAAGGATTTCATTGTTGTTTGGTCATACTGTCAATAATCGTGAATATTTGTTCAATTGTGATTTTATTTGGATCTGGACATTAAAATATTTCATCATGTAAATTGTAAATAAATATTGTACCATCCATTATGTTTAGGATTTGTTTTGTTAATTATCATCCCACGAAAGTCTTCCTACAAAGTGCAGAATACAATTAGTCACACAAAACAAAAATCATGGCTTAATATTAAGATTAGCATATTTTTATCCATTATAAGCTGCTCTTACAACCAGTCAACAAGTACTGACACAACCATTGGCAAAACCAACGAATGAATACAACACACGTCTAATAAATCATGCATTTTTGATACATTGAGACAGCAGCCGGGCATTTTCACCCAAACTTGTTATTGTGTGCACATCCAGAACATTTGCATTGTTTTTCTTTGGCTCTGACAGTGGCTGATGAGTAATTTTCCACTCGGACAGACGTAGTAGTATCATGGTGCGCAGTAGAGTAAAGTCAATACAAGTGCTAGTCTCAAGAGCAGTTTAGAAATAATTACTTACTGTAACTTTTTCTATAGCACACATTAAGTAGTAGTAGTAGCAGTAGTAGCAGTAGTAGTAGTGATGTTTTACCCTGTAGCTATATTGCAGTTTATATTGTTATATCAGTAATGGTAAGAGTATATTCGATGTTACCATCCCATTAGATTTCAGAACAATGTACTTGGGCCTCAAAACTCCTGCCATGGACACAATAAATAAATACCTTTGGAATAAAATTTTGGCAGCAGGGAAAAAAGCCATCACAAGAAAATGGATGACACAAATCCCCCCGATGATTAAGGACTGGATTAACATCATAACTGGAAACATTTGAACAATCTTGGGGGAGATGGGATGTTTATGTTGGACTTACTATGCCGTAACCTCATTTATGCTTTATCTTTATTATTATTCTCATCAATTGTATTATTACTTTTCTTCGGTCTCAGTTCATGTTCCCTGTTTATATGTGTTGTATACAATTAAATTGAAAATCTTGAAGAAAGTAAAATAATGCAAATAGTCAGGGCAGACTCAGTTCAAAAACAGTTCCTAATAAAGTCACTAATTTTGATCATAGCAGTAGGTTAAAGTTAAGGATAAGGTACACTTTATTGTCCTTTAAGTTGAGTACTTCTACTTTTGCTACTGTCTTCTGCATGTTGCTCTATTTTTGTCATTTTTGCGTCTTCCACTTCTGTTGTTGGATGTTGCGTGTAAAATGTTTGCGTTGTGTCTGCTCTTACCTTGGCTGAATGTGTCGATGGAGTTGTTCCCTTGTCCCACGTTGATGATGTAACCATGTTTGGGTTGAGTAGTGATGCGAAACACCAGCGACACGGGACTGCTGTCTCGATCCTCCACTCTCAGCACTTTCGGACTCAACGGGAATCCCAAGTGTCCCGTCGGCAAAATCTTCAGAGCTGGCGCTCCTTTATTGACCACGATTTGCGGCACCCCATTGTCCAAACCCACTATCGTGATTCTCATCATTTGCGGCCTCCTCGTCTCAAAAACGGTATCGGGAAAAACGAAATAATCTGTATGCGTTCCATCTGTGATTGTAAAAGAAAATGAATCATGGTAGGATTCAGTTCCGTCATGCTTGTAGCTGATAAGATTTTCGTTTAGGTCTTGTTTGGTAAAACTCGTAACAGGCGTGGACTGGTTGTACAGTAATTTACCGTGAATCGGAAGTTGAGTAACTGTAAATTTTAGCAGCTTTTCCGGCGTGTCTTGATCCTCAGCGGTCAATTCAAAAGGCGTAATAAGTTTTGTCTCACCTTCGCATACGAGTAAAGCATTTATGGTCACTACCGGTTTCTTGTTATCGACATCAACAATAGAGATCCTAAATGTCCTGAAAATTGGATTGTAGCCGTCTGTAACTTCAAATTCAAAACTGTCCATTTTGATCTCATCGTCCGAAGTGTGGATGTAGAAGACTTTGCTGCCCGCTAACTGCAACTGCGTAAAGGAGGCAATTGGCATCCCGGGACTATCTGTGCACTCCAAATGTCCTCTCACTGGTGCTCTGGTGACGGTAAACACCAGGTTTTCATCTGGACTATTCATGTCCGTTGTGCTAAGAAGGTTAGTGGTCAACGTCACTCTTCCGCCTTCTTTCAATGACACGCCTTTGCTAACTACATCTGGGAACACCATATCGATACTGCCGATTGTGATGTAGAAATAGCGATCGATTAGCGGGTTCATGCCATCAGTGACGTCAAATTTAACCAAATCTCTGATGCCCTCTTGTCCGTTGTGGGTGTAGCTGATCAAACCTGCGTCGATATCGTCTTGCGTGAAATTCATCCCGATGGTGATGTTTTCCAAAGATCCAGAGGGAGATTTTCTCTGCAGTAACCCTTGACCCGGCCCAAATCGGATAATGTAAGTGAGCGTGCTATCGTCTGAATCTAAATCCGTAGCTTTGAGCACTTTGTTGTTGATTTCTTTAGTTTCACCAATCCCAACTTCTAGTCCGTCGTTGATAAGCATTCTTGGGGTCTCATCGTCAACGGATACGATCATTACCACAGCGGTTTTCTGCACGGAGTACTTCCCATCTGATAAGACCACTTCAAAACTGTCCTCTGTCGTTTCTGAGTCATCGTGCTCATAAATAATGCTAGATGCCTCCCTGATTTGCTCCAAAGTGAAATTAGTCACCAAAACGGAGCCGGTCGAGAGCTGGTTCAAGATGGCGCCATGTTTGGGAAGTTTTGAGATCGTGAATACAAGTTCTTCAGGTGGGATGTCGGCGTCAGCGCCATTTAGAATAGGAGTGTCTATTACAATATTCATGCCTTCCATTACAACTATCTCACGCAGGTAAATTTCTGGTTTTTCATCATTGGCTGGGATAATCACAATCGGGAATATGTGATTTTCAGAAAAATTGATGCCGTCCGAGCACATGAACATAAATCGATCTTCAACTGGCTCTACTCCTTTGTGGATGCTCTGTACATAGTAAATATTTCCTTCTCTTATGTCCCTTATTGTGAAGGCGCTAATGGCTGTTCCCGATCTGGATTTTTCTGATCCTGGAGCTGGTGAAATATTCTCCACGTATCCCACCCTTGGTTGGACTACGATCGTGCAAAGAATATCATCTGTGGGTGTGTCGCTGTCGTCTGCGTTTAGATGCTGAGGTCCTATGGCGTATTTTTCACCTTCTATTACACTAAACTGCTCTCCAACGCCCACTTCTGGAGCCTGGCTGTCCACTGGTAGAACAGTGATTCTAACTTGGACTCCATTTACTTTATTCCCACCAACTGTCCAATCCTCAGACATGTCCGTGAGGGTTAAATTGAAACCATCATGTTGTGAGATTAACCCTATCTCTCCGCCTGTATGCGCATATACAACTACTCCATTAATAATGTCAGCTTGTGTGAATCTATTAGCCGGGACGCCTTTCACCAGTATTTCTCCCATTGCTGGAGGGTCTTCCACAATAAAGGTCAACTCCAGGTCATCGGTGTCATCGTCATGGCCTTGAATAACATTCGTTGTGATTTCAGTGGCGCCATTTTCCAAGACATCCATATGTGATCCGATTGTTCCCACCGGCAAGCTGACAGTTGGGGTTTCGTCATCTATGGGTTTAACCACGACTCTGACTGTCACTGTTAGGACGTGTATACCATCGCTGACATCAAGCTGAAACTCGTCTGCCACCGTCTCCTCCCCGTCGTGAATATATGATATTTTCCCCTGTGAAATGTCTTCAAGTCTAAAAAACCCCTTCAAATCGAGATCAGAAAATTCTTGTTGGATTTGGCCGTGTTTTGGAAGCCGGCTTAGTGTAAATGTAATTTGTTTTTGTTCAGTATCGGGGTCAATGGCATCCAATTCGGCAATGGTGATGATGTGCATGCCTCTTTCAAGCACGGTAAATCCGGTGTTTGTGATTTGCGGTGGTTTATTGTTAACGGGCTGAAGGTAGATTGTGAAAGCGCCCTCTACTGTGTTGCCAGACGTATCTTCAACTAAATATCGAAACTGCACAACATGAGCGGTGATGCCCAGTTCTACATCCGGAGGTCCGTAGGAGATTTTGTGGTGATTAACTTGAGCTTGGGTGAACTCGCTGACTTCGGTCCCGGGGCTGTCTGTCAGGACTAAAGAACCAAACAAAATTGGATTATTTTCATCCGTGTCTGTGGGAGGCTGTGTGATTGTGTATTTGAGGTCACGGTCTTCAGAGTCCAAATCAGTGTAGCGCAAAACTTCTTTACTGAAATGAGTAAGTTTGTACTCCTGAACGGTCATTTGCAAAGTGGTGCCTGGAAACAGCTCAGGGGGTACGTCATCTATGGGTAAAACTCGGATTAAAAACACACTTTCCCCGGATTCATTTGGTGGGTCGTTATCGTCCTGAACTGTAAAAATAAACTGGTCCATTATAGTTTCTGTGTTGTGCGGTCCCACGTGCTTATAAAACAATTTTCCATCCGTAATATCTTTCTGAAGCCACTCTCTTACTTCTTTCTCATACATTTCATCTTCAGAGTTGAATTTCCAGGAGGAGGGGTCTTCGGGAGCATCTGATTGCCTCAGCATCACTGTCCCGATTGTAGAATACGGAGGAACTATAGTGAATTTAATAGTCGAATCTTCAGAATCTATATCAGCAGCACTTAACATGAGAGGAGATATTGGCATCATTTGATTTTTAAACAAAATCAAACCTGTATTTGCATTGATAATTGGGGGCTCGTCATCAGTGGGGACAATTGTAATAGGGAACAAAAATTCAACTTCGTGTTTGCCATCTGTCATTTTGAACACGATATTGTCACTATATGTATCGCTGCCATCGTGTTGATAAACTACTGCTCCTGTGGTGAGGTCGGCTGCTGTGAAAAACTTCTTGTCTGACCCAAGCACTATAAGGTCACCGTGTCTCAGCCCGTCCACCACAGTGATAGTCACCGAATCTAGATTATCCTCATCACTTATTTCCAAGTTATGTGCGGTAAAAAGTGGTCTAGACTGGCCTTCGTATAAGAGCTGGCCCGTGTTTCGCGTTACAACAGGTGCAAGGGAGTTCATAGGCTTGACCACTATCATAAATGCAAAGGGGTCCGATATGGCTCCGTCTGTGTCAACCACTTCGAACTCTAACTGGAAAATCCTCTCTGTATCCGAGTCTAAAGACGGGGGCTTGTACGCTATTTTCAAGTCACGCAGGTCTCTTTGGTAAAACGATGTAATTGGCAAGTTTCTATCATCCGTGCTCACAATATACCCCTCCTCATAGGACAGAGGCGAGGTGATATTAAAAATTAACTCATCTGGGTTTGACTCCACGTCTTCCGCCGCCAGCATGTCAGACGTGAGCGCAGTCATCACAAACTGGCTCACCTCCATCATCATCATGGACACAAAGCTGGGTTTAGGCAGCGTGTTTTGCTCGCCCTCCCTGATGCGAATCATCAGGTGAAAGTATTCTTGTTTGACCAAATTGCCCTCCATATCGTGCAGCTCCACCACCATGGGCACGTAGTCTCTATTTGGGGATTTGCGCTCGAACTTGTGCCGGTAGCGTATGTCGGCACGCGTAAATTCATCGCAGTCCATCATTGAAGAAAGTTTGCCCGCGTCTAGCAGACTTCCATATCTGGGCAAGCCGCTGCCACTGGACAGAGACGTCACTTCGCACTTGTACAAGCCTCTGTCGTACGTAAACTCGAGTATCTTCTTGTCAATGGGATTACTGGTGCCTCGGAGGGTGTCCACGGTGAGCGGCATGTTTTTGGTGAGTAACTCCAGCTGCGTAAAAACAACCTCGACTTCCATCATAAACGGGATAATGACGGTCTCGGTTTGAGCATCGTACCTGAGCTGCAGCCGCACTCTGTCTCTGGCCGGACTGCGCGAGCCGTAGTGCGAGTACGTCACGTCGTTGGGACCGAAATCGCAGGGAAACTTTTTGGGAGAGAGGTGCCCCGGTCTCTGGGACAGCGGGTCGTTGTCGAGCACCGTGATGCTGCACCTGTCCCCCGGCTGCGTCTGGATCACCAAGTCGTTTATGGGGTCCACGTAGACGGATCTCCCGAAAGGCACGCGTATCCCGTTGTTGGCCACGAGTATTGTGTCCTCCGATAGTTCAGATCTGAGCGCGTAAAATAATCCCTCGCTGTCCGCTTGAGACGAGACCAGACCTGTTACGGAGACGCACAAAAGAACAAGTCCGTAGTGCCACATTTTGGGAAAGGGCACAGGAAAAAAAGAGCAGTGAGAATATGTTTTGCTTTGTGCGCGGAGTCAGGAGGATGGATGGATCAGGCGGTGACTCCCATGTGCGTATCCGCGCGCAGCCTCCTCATACTCCGGATACTCTGGCGGAATAGCGCGGAGCAGTTTCAACTTCAGGTACTTGAGACGCTGAGGGGAGAACGCTACCGCCCCTCTCTGCACATATTGGAGGATTTTTGAGGGTTTGTTACCCTCAGGCGTGAGGCCAATAAGCGCGCGAGCTGGCTGTCACAGCGGGGCGGGGCTTGGAAAAGAACCGCTTATCAAGGTGCAAGTTACCGTCACTGAGCTGCTGCAAGTGGGCAAAGTTGGGTATTTGGTATAAGAAACTGTCAACATGTCTACACAGTTTTGACAAGAATTGGTATGAACTGATTGCACTTCATTCCTACTTTGACAGAAAAATAACAAATACACTTTTGTGCAGAGTAACGTATACCTTTATGAACTGTAGTCGAAATGTATGAAGAATTATTATTTTTTTCTTCAAGGATGCACAGTTTCTTGTCTCCAGTGGCATGCAGACCTATTGAGACAGTTCCCATGAGTCACGTACTAATTCTAGCCCAGTACAGAGGTGTGTGGTGAGACAAATAAGTGACATTTTGGGTGAAGGTGAGAATTATGATACAAAAATGAAGTCTCCTTTGCAGCCACATTGAACACGACTGTTGAAAATCATAGACAGTAAACATGGATAGAATAAAAAGTGGGTTCTTGAAGTATAATGCATCCAAAAGTGATGCAAAAACCTCCCGAGTTACAAGCTGTGTAATCTTTGTATTTTGAACATTAAAGGTGGGGTATCTAGGCATTTAAATCAGTCTAACTAGTTCCTAGCTCTCACAGACCCTTTGCTTAATATCTACATGCATTCATTTAAACAGTTTTAGAACAGCTTTTCTCAGATGGTGAAGTGAAACTGGGATGGACCACCCAAGCGCAGCCAATCAGACTTCCAGCTCGACGAGAAAGAAAATGCTTTATTATTACATGCAGACAGTGTGCAGCGGCCAACTTTTTGTCTCAAAGTTCTGCTTTTACAATATACTTTAATTAAAAAGTCAAGAAATCTGGTCTTAATGATGTGGTTATAACTTCTGTCGACCTCATTATAACCATGGTATTGAAACACTGTTTTATATTGACAAGTTGATCTGTATTAACAACACATATATTTCACTTTTATGATCTCTTTGCCTTTAAATTTCATTTTGTTTTATTCATTTTATGGACTGTAATAAAATAACAAAAACACAGTAAAATGACAATCCCTCAGTTTTGTTATTTTTTTAATGAGAGCATTTGGCATTTTATGTTGTGCTATTAAAACGTCATATAATTTTTAGTTAATGTCATAAGAAGAAGAAGAAGAAGAAGAAGAAGAAGAAGAAGAAGGAAAAACATTCACTTTCAAAACTTCTCTTTTGTTTTTTTCATTTCTGCTGTAGATGTTCCACTTGGCAAAAGTTTATGTTCTTTACTGAAAAGAAAAATCAATGGAGCATTGTTTTAGTCATTCAGCCTGGTGCATTTGCAGGCAAGGGCTATCATTATTATTTTGGTTATGGTCGAGACAGGACTAAAGCAATCACCCACAGAGTGAATCCAAGCGAGGTGTGATTGAAGTACTTTTGCAAGCTTTTGGGAAGAGTCACAAACTAATGAGGAACAAAACAAAAGCAAAAACAACATGCATGAGAAGTCACTCAAATAAACATGTCCCATAGTGCTTTGGAGTGTGAATGAGAAGGTAAAACTGTGATCATTGCAAATATGCATCTGTTTGTTTATTTTCTTGTTTACTTCAATGGGCAAAACTGTGAAAATCGTCCTCTAAACCTGTTGACCTTCCTTTGAGCAAAACGTAATAGCACCCACTCACAAAACAGGTATAAATGTGCAGTGTGCAGCGTGTAGCCAACACTAAGCCAACTGGTGAGTTCATTTAGCTGCAATGAAAGTTCGGAAACGTGTTTTTAAAACTTGAAAATGCATCATAACCTTGGTGAAAGCAGAATACACTAGAGAGTTCAAATAAAGTTTTAACCCATGGCCATGACCTTGAGGGTTTCTGGTAATGCTGCAGTATTTTAGTAATGCATGAAATGAAAACTCGGACCTCCCAATTAGAAGTTTTAGTATAAGTATGCAATTTAAACAGATGAAACACAAAAAAGACAACTCGACACAGAGAGCGAGTAAACAAAATCAAGACGTCCACTAAATAAAACAAATATGACGGCACAACAAATGAGTCTCATCATCTAGTCCAGAGTCGGTCAAAAGGGTCATTTTTCAAACGTCAGTTATGATTTTTGCGTCCAGTCCTTGATTGCTGGTGCTGTCATCCATGTTTGTGGCTCGTATGCTCCAAAGATATCGATTTATTATGTCCATAGCAGGAGTTTTGAGGCCCAGATACATAGTTCTGAAATCAAGTGGGATGGTGGTGTCAAAGACGGTCTGTAGCGCTTTATTGATCTCAGAGCACTTTTTTTTTGCAATAGGACAGTCCCAAAAAATGTGGTAATGGGGTGTTTCCTGGCAACCACATTTTCTCCAGCAGTTAGAATTTCATTGTGAATAGTGAGCACTTTCACTCACTTTGATTACGGAATAAGTAAATAGTATTACAATTATGTCAATAATTGATTCGTTGCAATTAATTAATTAATTAAGTTGATCAGCCCTATAGACTAATGACAACTAATAATTCAGAGCTGGTGTTACAAACTCTGGGTTTATTGGTCTGTTCGCAGTAAAAGTCCGAGCTGTACTAATCTTTCAAGTACACTAACATCATTTACCCATAATAAGCTACATCATTTACTGATCAACGCAATATTTATCCATCCATGTTTGAGAGTAGAGACATGGTTAAAAACATTTATTTTTTTATTTTTTTATTAATTAATCAAAGTTTGGTGTTTGAGCTTACATTTTCAAATCAGTAATTATGAGAAAGGACAGAGTATACCAACTCTAGCCTCAAGGTTTCAGCAAAAGAAAAGGAGAATAAATGTCTGATTTATATTTTATAGATGCTACTTCTAAACCATAAGCTTCAGTTCATGTTCAAACCCATGCACGTTTTTCCAAGAATCAGATATGAAAAAGCGTTCACCTTAGGATTCCTTTTAGAGACGCGGCCGTGCACTCAATGCCATTTTCAGCCTTATTTAGATTGTCTATCATTGGGAGGAGCTCACACGCCAGCATATTATTTGTGCTGCTCTCACTCAAACCTGGAACTAGTTAATTAAATGTTGTCAAATGAAAAGGCAAATCAAATAATTGAAAACATGCCCAAAATAACAATAGATGAAGTTGAATTGCTTTACACATTTAAGAAATTTTGAAACTTTGCAAAGACCTTGAAACTGGACTAAGGAGTCATTCGCTCGGAGACACAATTAAACTGTTACAACGCTCTCTGCAGACTGTTCCTTTGGAGTTCACACTGGAGGAACACGTGTCAGCGTGTGCCTGAACAACACCAAAACGTCTCGTCGAGTGTGAGTGCAACCAGATCTAATGCTCGCCGCGCCAACGTCTGATTCTCTGGCACTTTTACATGTTTGGCACGTGAATATTTGAGGAGTTTCACGCTGCTTCTGTAGAACTCACCTCCTCAAAGTCATTTTAAAAAGCCCAAAGTCTGGGTTGGAGAAGTCAGACTTTGTGGATCTCTTGGTCCTATAGGGCTTTTTGAATGGTGATTACAGGGTATGGGCACCTTGTCATTTTGAGCCACGTTTTCAGCTGTCATGTCCTCACAGCTCTTGTCTTTACTGGGATTTTGAATAAGAAACACAAAAAAGAGAATGTGAAAGATAGATCCTCACCCCGGAGAGAAGGAGAATACCTAAAGTGGGACTAAACCAGGGCTAAACCAGGACTTAAATGGGATCAAACCAGGACCAAACCAGAACAAGAGTGAACTGAATGTATTTTTGACTTCATTTTTTCTTTGTTTCCAGTTTAGTACTTCCCCATGATCTGGAATAAAATGTTCACTTTAAAAAGGGTTCTTTGGTTTCGCCATTGTTTGAGCCATTCGGCCTTTGTTTGAGTTGCGACGTGAAGATCATTATTACACGGTGCAAATGAGAGACTACTGTGCTGTGGTTTCACCTGGCTGTAAAACTTGTGGCGTTTGTTTCCCACAAAGCATTTTATTTCAACTCTTTAGAACAACAGCATCTTTTTGCATTATGCTATGAACGTCATATTACTGAAATTGAGACTAATAACCTAAAAGTTCAAAGAAAAAAGATGTTTTGGAATTAACTATAATGTTAAAACTTACTTCATACTTCAAGAGCTCTGGATCGAATGTCAGAAGAAAAAAAAATATTGGCAAAATTGTCCATACGTTCGAGACGCATTGGACAAAACAATACAAACAAGTAATGAGCTGTGGAACAAGATGCTTGGTAAAGGTAAATACATTTATTATTGCACTATTCTGTCAGAATAATTTTAAATGAATAGGGATTGATCTTAAAATCCCGATTGGTTTAACATAATACTAACTGGAAACTCTAGGATGTGACGACACAATCCCGATTCCTAACATAAAAAACTAAAACTAAAACATGAGTGTTTTTTCTCTTTATATTGTGCTTTGGACGTGATTTTTTCATTTGACTTTTTGAGATCCAGCACCTTTACCATAGCAACAATGATAAACTAAATGTGTTTTGAACTGCTAATGTCTATGGCTACAGAGCTAATTTGTCAGCACTCTGAAACCCATGGATAATATGAAAATGAAATGGGTTTATTTTGCTAATAATGAAATTAAATAAAACCCATTTTAATCTATTACTAAATATAACAAACACTTGTACTTTACAGCCAAGAAATGCTTTTATTCCAAATGTTTAGTTTGCTTACATTAAACAAAATTAAGTTGCTTTTATGTGCTTTTAAAATAAATAGATTGACGTACTCTTGCACTAGGCCAGAATCCCTTTGCTCTTGCTTTATATCTTTATGTACCATATTTGTAAATAAATGTATTTATCAGCGAACATTAGCAATGGCCAATGTTCCTATTTTCCTGTTTTTTTCCCTCTTTTTCGGGCTTTCGTCCAACTCATTATCTCCTCTTGTTCTTGCAGGCCATGGCTACGGCTTCCTCCTCAACACATTGTGAAACTTGTGGACAGTCGGTGGTCCGATTTTCTGACGTGTTCATTTGCACAGAGCGTGTGGGGGTCCGGCTGCTGCTCCGTGATAAGAGCGATCCCACTCATGAAGCTGTTACAGGGGTACGGGATTTACCCAGTGACAGGTAACACGGGGCGTAGGCAGACATCAGATAGTTGTATTTGCATAAAACCTTGCCACGTGTGCCAGAAAATAAAGCAAATCTACTTACCATAAAATAAGATTAAGCATTAACAGCCAAATGAATATTTAGAAGAGCAAGCAGTGATGAATATTCAACAGCGGCGGTGGGAACGCAAAGCTGATTTCTCAAAATGAAGTCTTTGAAATAGCGACGTATGGATAAGACTGGTGGCATTGTTTTGTTAAATTGCTAATTATCAAAAACATTAACAAAATCCCAAATTACATAGCCAAGTTTGTATGTGACTGCGCTACAAAGAAGCGCTGCCTCCCACTGAGAGCAAGTCTGTGAGAGCAAGAGATTTTAGTCACGTTTTACTCTCATTTATTTAAAAACTGAAGTGAAAGTGTTGCTCTTTCAAAATGCAGTTGATATAATACAGAAGAGAATGGATATACTGTACTACGATGACTACCACGACTTCTATTGTTTTCCCTGTCAGAGTGTGCTGAAAATGTGCAGTCAAGTAAAAACAAAATACAGTTGCATTACATTTTTTAGAACTCAAATTACAAGTACTGCGGCAAATTGTACTAAGTAAAAAGTACGCAGGAAAGTTTTATTTTATATATATTTTGTACAGTCTTTTGTACAAACTTGATTAAGAAAGCTGAATTTAAACTACAATCCGCATATTCTTTAAGCTCCAGATAAATAAAAATAGCACAATTACTCAAGAAATCTTCTCATTCACAGTACCGCAAGTATTTGTTAGTTAGTTATTTGCTTCTACTACTTTTCTGCTACTACTGTTGTCTTCCGCTGACTCTCTTATCATTACTTTTTCTTCGTTTTTCCCCTTTCTTTTCGGCCCAATCTGACGTGAAAGGGGAGAGCGTTCGGTAGAGAGACATTGAGACATTGAGCAAATGGGCGAGGGCGGGAATCGAACCCACGACGCCGCGCCCTTCTCCACTTCACCACCGGCGAGCGCTGTTATTACTTCTAAAGTTTGAGAGCATGAGAAATATCTTCAGGTGAAATTTCAACGTGGCCAAAAACCAAACTTTGAAAACTGAAGTTGCATCCCTGGCCTCTCCATTTCACATAAAACGTTTAGTTTAGTTTACTCTATAGACCGTATTTTTCCTTTCTGTTTTGCACAAATATATTCAATCTGAAACCTGTAACCCGATGTGAATAATGCATGTATGTAAATGGACAGAGGTAGGCAGCAGTTTGGTTGGAGGACCTGGATTTTGCACAGTTTCTCACTCCAAAGCCACTGCATTTCACTCAGAGAGGCTCATTTTCAAAAGTGCGTCCCTCGAGAGACGATTCGTTCATTTAACAATTTAAGCAACTCTTTTTACAGAGTTTTGTCACAATACCAACTTTTTTGGCAGATTTGTTATCGCTACTTTTGCTCGGGTTGTAACTTTTTTGTTACTGAAAAAGACTACAATAAAAGCATGTTTGTTTGCTCTTTTTTTTTTGTAGTTTATTGTTTTTATTGCTTTGAAAAACGTATCAAACTTGCGTCTTTACTGTGAGTGGGCTTGCATCTTCACAAACCTGATTCGTACTCCAGAATGTTCAGAAGTGTCGTTCGAACCTTCTGTTTCCATGGTGCAGGTGCTGTACATACAACCTCAAGGAAAGTGCGCATTGTCGCTTTAAAAATAATCATGACATTCTGACTCTGTCTTTTACTTAAGTTATTGTTATTTTGTACGTATCAAACATCAGAACACTTCAACATCAAATACACGGTCATTGCTGGAAATTGCTGAAATAAAATAAATGCCTTTTTCCGAATGCATCGTCTCAAATGATTTTAATGTTCAAAATGAGTGTTTGCAGAAGAACAAGAAGGTCCCGGGTTCGACTCGTGGGTGACGTGGGGGCTTTTGTGCGGCGTTTGCATGTTCTGAGTCCAGATGGGTTTCCTCTGGTTGCCTCTGGTAACAGGCAGTGTTGGTGGGTTTCAGCTTCTTCTATGCAGCATTTTGGAGACTTTTGCCCTTTCAAAAGAGGTCATATTTAGTTTTACCGGTCCACATTTTTTATCAGTCTGAAACCCAGTCGAAAGTCGAAAGATGGGTCCCCTTGAGTTTACTTTTTGCTGTAATTATTCATTTATTAGTTTGTTTGAGTACTTGCTTGCTTGTTTGTTTGTTTGTTTGGTTATGTACTGTATGTTTTATCTTGAAATTAAAAATGTCTCTT
The DNA here is from genome assembly GCA_015082035.1 of Chaenogobius annularis. Lineage (NCBI taxonomy): Eukaryota > Metazoa > Chordata > Actinopteri > Gobiiformes > Gobiidae > Chaenogobius > Chaenogobius annularis. Next base: position 605,248 of record BJKM01000122.1, on the reverse strand, counting down.
TTCGGCATAAGGATGTCAAGAATAAACATGAATTAAAAAAACAACAACAATTGCGTACGGTACATTAACTTTAATGTATCACTCAGGAAAAAAAATCTGGTATTTCACGGCTGTTTGTTTATGGTGTCAATAATCGCGAATAATCCCAAACATAAACGGGACCGATATAAATACGAATTTGTTCCTCTATTATTACAAGGGCATAATAACTGCACGGTCATTTAGCGAGAGTGCAATAAGAACAGGACGTGTGGGGGTTGTTGAACTGTTTGTACCCAGTGCGGTTGTTAACGTTGTTTCTTTATTAATATTTGTAACACTAAAATGTGATACAGTGACATCCCTCGTGTGTGTGGAAGTGCAGGCGCTCCACGTTTTAACCTATACTTAGAGGAACGCAAGCGATATTTAAAAAGTACAAATTAGGATCAGTGGAGAGATTCGCAAACTTTTACTCAATGACAGATTGAAGTCCTTTTCCCCACAGCGCCCACCCACAACACAGGTGTTTCTCTGGACCCTTTCAACGGGTAACGACAATGACAGGACCTCGCCGCTGCTCTGTCCGCACCGTCTCCATCTCCACTGCTGCAAACCTGGAAACGCACACATAAAAGCGCCTACTGATTTCACTGCGCTGTTATTACCGTTAGCCTTAAACTCCAATGGGAAAGCCCCCCTCCCCTGTCTCTTGTCTGGACACACAAACTTGGACACATCCACATCTGGTCTGCCTTTGTGGCTACATCACTGTTGTTAAAACGCTCCATTGAAGGGACACAAGAGGAACACGTCTCTCCAAACACGCATCTCCCTCTGTAATCACGCGCACAATGACTGAGCCCGTTTACACTAACTGCTGCTCTGGTAAACGTTTACTGTCTGACAGAGAAACTGCACTTTGTTCCTGCTCTTCTCTCACGACTGTTGGAGTCACACACCTGAGGACTGAGCCTTTCACAAATGATTACATGGGAAACATGCGCCTTGCAAAGTATGTTGTTTGAGAATATTTTCCAATTTTCTCAGATTATCAACTAAAGCGGTTTTAGAAACGTACTACTTAGTGAGATTTCTATTTCCCTGTGACAACACGAGTCAAACTGTCCTTTAACATGTTCAGTATTACGTCTGTGGTTTGGGACAGAACATTTACCTAATTAATTATACTTGTAGAAGTACGAACATAATCCAAAATGATTTCATAAATTACTGAGTGCAATGGCCATACTTGTGTGTGAAATATTCTTTAGAACAGATGGGCAAACTGATGGATCAGGACCCAAAAGTGGGTCTCATATCTGGTCTTTACCATTGGAAATCAAACAACATCCTGTTACGGCCAAAGGGTTAGGGTTGTACCTAATCTGGGCCTACTCTCAGTGTCAGACTGACATAATAAATGGTCTTTCTGGTGTCCTCTTCATGCTCAAATTAACATAAATCTGGGGTAATATTTGTGTTGACAATCCCAAGGTCACACTTGTTTGTATTATAATGTATATCTCTCAAAGGCACAGCCTGTTGAGCAGATTTCACGTCTCAGTTTGAAAAGCCTCTTTGACACTGATGTGTCGTTAGCATCACTGATGTGTGTTGGACAACACAGTTGTAGTTGAATATCCTAAACACTTCTCTTCCTCAGTGACCATCCAGCGTCTGACAGCCCATTACTCAGAGAGGCAGGAGGAAACTCTATTTACTGCTGTCAGGCTGAAAGATCCAGCCTTTACAAGAGCACAACCTGACCAGAGCGCAGTCTGCAGTTTAACCATCTCATCCAGACATTTACATAAAATATACAAAAAGCCAAGGCCGTGTTGTCAGAGTAAAAGCACTCGAAGGTAAATTCTATTGAAGAAAGTAAAAAAGACATATGTTCAACCTTTGAACTAAAAACTCACCAGTACTTGAAGCAGCAGTACAGTTGTCGTAGCTACTGCTTGAAGGGAAGTATTTTTTGAACAAAATATGAATATATATTCACTTTCATTTGTATACTTTAGCTATGGCTAAAAGTTAGATTTCTGCAGTAAGGACACAGTCTACCCATTCTTTTTACCCTTCAACAATGGTTTTTATTTTTAAGAATAAATCACACCTTTTAAAGTAAATGAACTATCTGATTGACATTTGGACAATTAGAGCTGCCTGCATAAAAGCAGTAGAACAGTGGGGTGTGGCGGGAACAGAAGTTTTCTTTGTAAAAGCACCTTTCTTTTCCCTACGTTTTAAAGACACTTTTGTAATTGTTCTGTATTTTTTAAAGAAACCTTTTGAAGCTTAAGTGGAGACGAACAAATTCCCACAGACAGGCAGTAATTAAGAGAAGAACAAAGAAAGTTCAATCCCACCACGTGAGTTACGCAAGAGCAGAGCTGAACCTGAATGCACTGTCGCAGACCAGCACTGGAAATATGTTTACACAGAAGCATAAAGGGTCTGGGACTTCTATATATATATGAGCTGTGTGGAATTAGACCTGCTTTTGTTTAATAGGCTACTGCCCTCTGCTGGTGAAAGGTGCAATCAACAAAATTGATCGTGACGTGAAAAAGGTCAACGATGAAGAAGTCCTCTATTTTGCACTTTATTTGTACAAAAAAAAAAACGGGGCGAAAATTGTTCAAGAAGAAGAAGCACGCACACAACTCTTCATCATTAAAAGTTTAGTAGTACCTGTTTAAACATGTACTGTAAGAGTAAAAGGTACAAGTATTTCACACATATTTTGAGAACTGTTGAAGTGTTAAACGTGGTGATTTTGAAGTATTGTGTGGATCTTTGGCCAACAGAAGAAATTTCTATAAATTTCCCAATTTGTCTAGTGAATTTTATGTATACATTTTTGCTTGCTCAAAGCTCGGACTTGATCTCAAAACCTTGAGGCAGGATTAATGTGTTAATAATAATATCTATCTTCTTTCTATATTTCAGTGCAATTAAAATGTTGAAAGTACTGCTCTCAGACGCTGTGAAGTACAAGTTAAAAATGGGTCCATTAAAGTACTGATACAAAAAAATACTTAAGTACAGTGTACTTTTACATTTGTTACTTTACTTTCCACCCCTGATAGCCATGAGGAACAGATGAATTCCTTTGTTTGAATGAATGAAGATATAAACACACACATACACAAAAAGTAGAAAGATAGAATTGGGAAAAGTATGAGCAAATAAAACAAGAACGTAATTATAAATAGTACAATTAAAAATTACTTTGTCAGAGCTTACGGAAAGTATTCACTTTTTCCACAAGATTACAGCTAAAAAACATTTCAAAATCAATTCAATATTCAATTCATTATTTGCCACAACCTTCCACAAACAATACACCACAAAGACAGAGTGAAAGAAGGTTGTTTGAATTCTTTGCAAATATTTAAACTATTAAAAATAAATTATAATAATTTAAATAATTATTAAATAATAATTACATAAAAAAATAAAAATAATTAAATAATACTTTATTATTGTTATGATTATCATAGTATCAAGTATTCACAGTCTTTGCTCAATATGTACAATGTGTGGAATAAAGAAAATGGGTGTGACTCTTACAAAGCTGAGTGCACGCAAAGTTGTCCCAAGTGTAGATCTGTTTCAGTAAAGCCTGAACGATCTCCCCGTGCGAAAGCGTCTCTAATGGCGACAGCACTGCGGCTCAGACGGGGCCTCTGGTTCTTCTCCCGCTGCGCCACCACCTCCAGCACCTGCACCCCTGCGCCTTTTACCTTTGCGTCTTTTACCTTTGCGCCTTTCCCCAATTAGCCACCCCATGTCAGCAAACTGGCGCTCAACGTCTCCAACGCTCCGTGACATTTAACATCAGGATGAGACGACAGAAAGGCGGGCAAAATGCTCCTGTCGGCTGACGCGTCACATTGAGTGGGACTGAAGTTCCCTCTGTCTGAAGTTCAGGTACAGCAGCAGTGCAGAAGACGAGGATGGAAGGCGATCATTAAAATATGAAAAGGCTTTGACACAGACACGCTCGCTTTTCAACCGGATTTGTACGTATCTCGTGGGAAGAACACTGAGAAATCATCCAACAGCTGCCACGCGATTCTAAAGACGATCATTTCTAAAGTAAAACATATGCTGTACAGTCGAGTAATAGTTGACAATACAGCGTTTATTGATTATGTATGTGTTCTGCGCTGTAGTGGGACGGGACCCTCTTTATGTCTTGTGCTTGAGGGCATCGTACCGGTGTCACTGTGGCGGAAATGAACTTACAGGAATAATGTATTTGATTATTTACTGACGCCTCCACGTGTTACCCACAACACTTAGCTCTTGATGGTAGAAATCTCTCACACAAACAGGCATTAAGCTGCAGGAGGGCACAGAGGAGGGAAACGTTTGTCCTGAGGGTGATTACTCGCCTCAATCACATCGTCTGTGCTGACTCGATGGGTCCGAGCGTCACGTCAGGTTGCAGATAATAATAATAAATACATACATTCGTCTTTGTTTTGGAGGAGACAATATATTTTTACCAACTGTTTTCCCAAGTACAACGTTAAAACAGAAATGTGTCTCGGTAAATGGCGTCAAGCCTTTGAATGCTTTGAATTCATCTTCTTCCTGTTGCTTTTGTTCATGCCAATAATCATAATGCACATCATTAGTTGGAACTTGTATTTACGTTTAATGGTTGTGTTTGTTTTCCGTTTTGTTTGTTTGTTTTCTTTTTCTGAGAAGTATGCTAACAAATTAAAAAAAAAGCAAGAACAATAAACTATAGCACGTATATATGTAAATAAATATGCATACGTCAACCACAGAGACGTTCTCTACAGGTCGGAGTAGAAAAATAAATGATTTCAATAAAACCGTAAACTACCACTGTTTTCAGGCCATACTATAGTTTACATACACACAGCATGCCGCCTGCAGAAGCTGTGAGTAAACCTCAGTCTGAGCTCCAGAGAAAAGTACAAATAACGTCTCTCCTCAGTCTGTTGTGTCGTGTCCTCATAAAACTCTTCATTAAGACACACTTAGCAGCAGTTCTTTAAAGATAGGACCTTTGAAGACATGAAGCAAACAAATAAGGCATATTCAAGAAAAGGAGGATTAAGATTAGTGCTCCAGCTGCATCTGCTGCTTTAAAAGACACAATTTTAATATTTTACCTTCCGAAATTTAAAGCTGAAGTACCCGACTTATTAAAATGTGTTTTGCCCCAAAGAGTATATTGTAAAGGCAAAAACAAGTCCACTGCACGCTGCCTGGATGTCAT